>JACEEZ010008526.1:12500-35000 GCA_016584305.1 Chionoecetes opilio | reverse complement strand
CTATAATATTATCAAATAAAAAACAGTAAAACACGCTAAAGAAAAGCCATTACGAGACTGAAGAAATATGCATGAACTTCAACTCTTCGCCATTTAAAACTTTGCGAGTCAACATTTACCATGAAACATATCAATAGAAGCGCAATTTAATTAGCTTTCCATTGATATATTTAGTTTTGTGATAAATGAATTAGAACCATGCATAAATTAGCGTTAACTAAATAAATAAAATCATCAATCGGGTAATTTTCCCGATTGATGATGTTATTTATTTAGTTAACGCTAATTTATGCATGGGGCTAATTCATTTATCAGAAAACGAAATATTTAAGTGAATAAATAACATCATCAATCGGGAAAATTACCCGATTGATGATGTTATTTATTTAGTTAACGGTAATGTATGCATGGTTGTAATTCATTTATTAGAAAACTAAATATAGCAATGGAAAGCTAATACAATTGCGCTTCTATTGATATGTTTCATGGTAAATGTTGACTCACAAAGTTTTAAATGGCGAAGAGTTGAAGTGAATATTCTTTGGTCATATGCAGCAAGTGAATGGGGCCAGCAGACTAGTTTAACACCTGCCGCACGGCGGCGCCACCGTCAGCGGATAACAGCAGCTGCATTGGAGGGCCCGCGAGTGAGGTATCTTGGTGTTGAATGTCTTTGGTGATACTGTGACACTAGTGACAGCAACAGTGCCTACAAACAATCAAAAAACTTTTTNTTCCCTCACCCATCACCCATACCCCCAACCATCACCCCACCCATCATCACCCACACCCACACCCTTATCATCCCCCACCCATTCACTCACCATACCCATCACCCTACATCAGGCTTCCTCAATTCTCGACCCACTTTGTTTACAATTCCGCAATAGGCTGCTAAAAAAAAAAAAAAAAAGTGATCGGATCATCTCATAAGTTGGGTTATGACCTTCCCCTGGTCAACCTGATTCCAAAAATGTGCCATATGAGGTGTTTGCGCCACGGGGGGCGGAACCTATACCACACACACACAAAACACACACACCACACACACACACACACACACACACACACACACACACAGACAGACACACTTTCGCTTATATTATTATTAAGATATATATAATATATAATTATATATATATATAATTAAAATATATATATATAATATATATATTATATATATATATATTTTATAATAATATAAGCGAAAGTGTGTCTGTCTGTCTGTCTGTCTGTCTGTCTGTCTGTCTGTCTGTCTGTGTGGTGTGTGTGTGTGGTATAGGTTTCCCCCCCCCGTGGCGCAATCACCTCATATGGCACATTTTTGGAACCGGGTTGACCAGGGGAAGGTCATAAGCCCACTTATGAGATGATTCGATCACTTTTTTTTCTTTTTTTTTTTTTAGCAGCCTATTAGCGATAATTGTGAAAAAAAAAAGTGGGGTTGCGAGAATTGAGGAAACCTTGATGTAGGGTGAAAGGGTAATGGGTGAGTGAATGGGTGGGGTGATGGGTAATGGGTGTGGGGGTGATGGGTGAGGAATGGGTGGGGGGTGATGGGTTGGGGGTGATGGGTGATGGTGAGGGAATAGGTAGGGGGTAATGGGTAAAGGTAAATATAAGCGAAAGTGTGTCTGTCTGTCTGTCTGTCTGTTGTGGTGTTGTGTGTATGTGTGTGTGTCTGGTATAGGTTCCGCCCCCCGTGGCGCAATCACCTCATATGGCACATTTTTGGAACCGGGTTTTACCAGGGGAAGGTTTTTTAAGCCCAATTATGAGATGATCCGATCACTTTTTTTTTCTTTTTTTTAGCAGCCTATAGCGATAATCGTGAAAAAAAAAGTGGGTTGCGAGAATTGAGGAAACCTTGATGTAGGGTGATGGGTAATGGTGAGTGAATGGGTGGGGTGATGGGTATGGGTTGGGGTGATGGGTGAGTGAATGATGGTGGGGGTGATGGGTTGGGGGTGATGGGTGATGGGTGAGGGAATAGGTGGGGGTGATGGGTAATGGTAAATATAAGCGAAAGTGTGTCTGTCTGTCTGTCTGTCTGTGTGTGTGTGTGTGTGTGTGTGTCTGGTATAGGTTTCCGCCCCTCGTGGCGCAATCACCTCAAATGGCCAATTTTTGGAACCGGGTTGACCAGGGGAAGGTTTTAAGCCCAATTATGAGATGATCGGAACACTTTTTTTTTTTTTTTTTTAGCAGCCTATTAGCGATAATTGTGAAAAAAAAGTGGGTTGCGAGAATTGAGGAAAGTATGTAGGGTGTAGGGTGAGTGGGTATGGATTGAGGATGTAGGGTGATGGGTATGGGTGAGTGAAATGGGTGGGGTGATGAGTAATGGGTGTGGGTGATGGGTGAGTGAATGGGTGGGGGGTGATGGGTGAGGGAATAGGTGGGGGGGTGATGGGTAATGGGTGAGTGAATGGGTGTGTGGTGATGGGTAATGGGTGAGTGAATGGGTGGGGGGGTGATGGGTAATGGGTGAGTGAATGGGTGGGGGGTGATGGGTAATGGGTGAGTGAATGGGTGGGGGGAATACATACATTTCTACATCCATGATTTCAGGAAAGTTAGAAGGGGCTACCTGGAGAGTCCGTGTTGGTGGGCCGAAGGCCCACCAAACACAGGTGGTGGGCCCACCACCAATAGCCCTCCGCAGGAGCTAGCCAAAAAGTCCGCCCGGTGGGCGGCTTTGCGGCTAGTATATATATATATATATATATATATATATATATATATTGTGTGTGTGTGTGTGTGTGTGTGTGTGTGTGTGTGTGTGGTGTGTGTGTGGTTGGGGCGTGTGGTAGCTTTATCTAGTTACCGATATGCATTACTTTACACGATTAGATTTTAGTAACCATTAATCGCTCCATTCCAATAGTTTGTCTAGATCACATTGTAATAGTTCAGTGTTTTTCCTAGTAACAGCTCAGTATCTCTTAAATGGCTTACTAGATAAAGATAAAAATCCCATTTGTTGCCATTTTGAGGAAAACCTCAAATGGAAAAATGTTTCGTATTTCTCATTGTTTTTCTATCTTTCTCCCATCAGATGGCAGGCTCCGCCCCTTCCCTGCACTCCAACAACCTCCTTGAATTGGGAAAGGTAAGAGAACGAACGCACAATTTAGGTTTTGGGTGCTAATGCGAGGTCAGGTCAGGTCAGTTTGCAAGTTTCAAGTGGACAGTGACTGATCGACGTGCTGGTCGTAATGAGGTCAGAGCGAGGTGGACCGTATTGGGTTACCTGAGGGGGCTTCAGGCGCATCAGACCAGAATCAAGGGCTTCAAGGGGGGCTACATCGATCTAGTTACTTATAGTTTTTGATTCGCTTTTCGTGTATTATTTCTTATTTTTGCCGATTATGTAATTCTCTGGTGGATTTTTTTTTTTTTTTAGTTTTTGCCTTTTTTTGTGTATATCTTTGCTCATGCTGTAATGTTTTTTTGGTGACTAGGTGAAAGCAATGCTCTCGTCTTTTATTATGGTTTTTTAAAGGCCATCTCATGAGTGTCAGCCGTAACAAGAAATAATCATTACCTTTTGCTTTGCCTCTGTCCTGAAACTGCCATCAAATATTTGCTTCAGATTACGCAGAGGGCAGATTACGAGGAGACGCGTTACAGGGCGCTACTACTCACGACACCTTTCAGAGTGTCTGTTTGTACTCCACACCCAAGAGGTGTGAGAGTACCTTGTCACGACACTAACTGTTCACGGCTCTGTCTTTTAGACATTAGTTTCATTGGCCGTTACTTAACGAACTGCGTGACATTATTAATGTATAAATCTCACAGTGTACAGATATGTATATATATCTTGTAATTACTGTTCTGGTACTTACTGATTAACAAGCCTTATAAAACAACCGCTCGACCACTTTTATTCAACTACCATCTGAAGTGTCTGGCTAGGACGGTATACGCCTACCCATCAACCTTGCACTTCTGAGGCAATCAACCCCTACTGTTCCTTTTTTAACCGATGTCTTCCATTTCTTATTCCCTCCTTTTCAAGTATTGGTTGTTTTTAGCCATTATGATTATCGCACACTTTCCTCTTTAGATACAGTTTTCCTCTGTCCTTGCCACTTTTTTTTTATCTCTTCCTCTCTCCTACAGGCAGGTCCTTATTTGTTCCCTCCTGCGTTATCCTTTATCTGCAGGACTCACATTGCTGAGTTAGGGATCTAGAGCCGAGGGAACCATGTATAGTAGGAAGCCTATGGGAATGACGGGAAGATAGCAAGTTTGAGGAGATAAAGAAAAGGAGGAGGATGGAAGATGGTTTGGGAAAAAGTGAGGAAGATAAAGAAAAAAGAAAATTGGAAAAGATGAAAAGGAAAAGGGAAGGGAAAAGGAATTGTGGGGGTTTTAGTTGCAGGTGTGCCTGGCAACCTTGGCCGGCAGCACCTACCTGAAACCCCCTAGGGGTGGCCACGGGGCATCTCACACCCCTGAGGTTTTGTCAAGGCTTCCCTATTGTCCTCTCTGAAATTTGTATTGTACACTGAATAAACCTATTTAAATGAAACTTGTTTGTCCCTCACCCCCCCCTTCGCAGCATTCGTAGCGGGGGACCCGAAGGCACGCTTTTACCTATGGTAAAACGCACTGTGGGGTTTACTGAAAAATTGACTCGCTGGGAAAGACCAACCACTACACATTCCCCCCCTTACGCCGTTCGGGTCCGTCGGGGCCCCAAGGTTTTGCTGCTACGGGAACGTTTTCTGCCCCCGAGTGACAGGGCCCCCCAAGGGTGTGTTAACTGTGTAAAGGTTGTCGAGACCCCTTCTAACGACGATACTACTCCGTACACTTCTCCCGCCCGATTTTTTTCCCCAAGATGCCGAAGTAGGGAATCACCCTAAAAACCGGACAAGTTTGTTCTCGCCGAACCTCAGATCCTTTTGGTACACCTCTCCGGGGAGGGCATAAGCCGACCCAAAAAGATCCGTCCATCGGGGACTCTCCCACTCCTGCAACCTCACTGACCTCCGCTCTTTCTGGGTTTTGTGAATCATTGGGGGATTTTCCTCCAGATATCTCTCAGCTGCACACCACTTTCCCCCCTGTGAGCCCCAAGGGACCTTTTCTTTGGACCCCCGACCATGAGGAGGCTTTCCGAGAGTAAAGGGAAGCCCTGTCGAGCCCCCCTGTCCTCCCCACTTTTTTATCTGCTTGCCCACTTTTTTTCGACAGACGCCCTCGCTTGTAGGTATTGGCTACGCCGTGCTGCAAGACCACGGCGGAGATGTTCCGACGGGTTCAGTGTTTTTCCGGGTTCCCTGACGGGGCAAAAAAACCCTACCTACCAAACGACTCGAACTTCGGGCCGTACGGGTTTGACATCGAAGTGCAATTCTCCCTCATCGCCTGCAGCATTTCGAGGTAGTCCCACCATCGCCCGTTGGTGCCTCCTCAACCCTACTCGCTGGAACAGTTGAAAATCCCCCCTTCAGCGTTTAAAGGAGAAACTTTTAACTTACCTTTTCACGCAGGTGACGCGGGGGTAACACCTTTGCTTCCCCGACGCTTTGTCCCGCGCACACCGTCGGCCCCCCCTCCCCCGAAAAAAAATTTTTACCCGAGACTTGTGCTTCTTCACACTGTCGTTACTCTGCAGGCCATTCATCCCCTCGCCACCACCCCGTTGGGAATCTTAAACCTGCCGGTCATGGACTGGGGGTCCTACAACTGCAGCTCGAAACGACCCTTCCCTACGCAGGCTGCTAGACTGTGTGAAAACGGGTTTCCTCTGAACCGTTTTCATTCTTCACAAACTCTGCTCTTTACTGAAACCCACGTGAGGCCTATACTGCGATGGGGGGTCTGGTTTTCTATTGGGGGCATGTGTTGTTTTTCCACTGCTCTACGCCGCAAAGTCTTGGGGTCCCTCCACGACAGCCATCGAGGGGTAGAGGGCCACCAAAACGTGCGGGGGCTGTATACTCCCCGGCATCACTCTGAAATCCCCCAAAACTGTCCAAGCATGTGGGCCGCCAAATATCGGGCCCAACCGCAGCAGGAGCCCCTGTTGTCTACGCGACCCAACATACCTTTTGATCAGTGTCAGCCGACTTTTCATGTTGCGGGAAGTCATTCCTAGTTATAGCTGCCTTCTCTCTTTGGGCCGTTTTGGTGCCATTTGGGAGCGCCAATCGCCCCACCTCCCCAGTTGCGGTACTTTCTTCCGGCGTGGGCTCCCCGTGGCTCCAGGACCGAAGGGGGCCCCTTCTGACCGGGGCTTCGCAGCGTTTTCCCCGACCGCTGGGGGGTCGGCATATGGTGTCTTCACCCTTACCCCAGTCCACGGGCCCGCTGAGGCAGCTCAAGTCCGTCAAACATCTAATCCTGAAAGGGGGCTCCATCGGCAATATGACTGCAGGAATTGACCCGGCTGCGGGGGGCTCGCAATGCTCCGACCACCCGTCGCTCCCCACACAAATCTTTTATGACGCCTCTCCGTTTTTTTGCGCCCCGCCCACCCCCCCCTTCTTTATGGATGCAACCAAAACAAGATATGTTGACCGCCGATTTGCCAACCATGCTCAAAACTTGTGACCCTACAACGCGCACCCGGGGCCCTCCCCTTCCCGCGAAAATAAAAGGCAATTCGTATCCAGGATCCCAAATCGCTCCGCTGGGACAAAAATGGGGGACCATCTGGGGAACGGCGGTCACGGGGCATCCCAAGTTCGGTTACCCATGGTCGTGTTGGTGGGACAACCGACGGGTTTCCCCCGCCTTGCATTTTTTTCCCCCTACGGCCCCCCGACTATAGATGATCCCCTACCCCACCAGCGACCCGTCCCCGCCGCTCAGTAAATAAAGCGCAACAGGGGGCTGCTCAAAACCTTGCTATAGCGTGAAGGGGGAGGGAGGTGTGGGATAATTTATTTTTTGCAGGGGCCCCTGGAACCTTTCCCGGCGCACGCTCCGACAACCCCCCATGGTGGCCCCTGGGAAAGCCCTTCTCTATGTAAACCTGACGGGAGGCGGGGTGGACTGCGGGGACGACTGGTTGCTCCCGGTCAGTAGGAGCCGAGCTTTCAGCATGTGAGGATGTCGGGCGGTAAAGATAACTGTTATCTTTGGGAAAGTTTGTTCTATAATATTTTTAAATAAAAACCGAAAAAAACTAAGAAATGCCCCTTATGAACTCTCAAAAAAAATGCATAACTTAAAATCTTTGCCATTAAAATTTTACTCGCAACTTTACATGGTGAATACCAAAAGAACGAAATTTTTTACTTTCCCTTGTTTTTTTTGTTTTTTGATAAATGATTGAACCATACTACATTGCGTTAACAAAAATAAACATCCCAAAAAGGGAAAAAAATTACCCCATTTCTGACCTTTTTTTTTAGTTAACGCTAATTTATGTATGGTTCTAATTCATTTATCAAAAACGAAATATAGCAATGGAAGCTAATTAAATTCCGCTTCTATTGATATTCTCCATGTAAAATGTTTTTGAGCAAAATATTAAATGGCGAAGAGTTAAAGTTCATACATATTTCTTGTGAGTCTCATAATGGCCTTTCTTTAGTCTGTTTTACGGTTTTTTATTTGATAATATTATAGAACAAACATTTCCGAAGATAACAATATATCTTTTATACTGATAAACATATATTAGGTACGAAATTACCCGATTTCATGATGTTTATGTATTTAGTTAACGCTAATTTATGCATGCTGCTAATTCATTTATCAGAAACAAAATATAGCAATGGAAAGCGAATTAAATTCCGCTTCTATTGATATTCTCCATGTAAAATGTTTTCGAGAAAAATATTAAATGGCGAAGAGTTTAAGTTCATGCATATTTCTTGAGAGTCTCATAATGGCATTTCTTTAATGTGTTTTACGGGTTTTTATTTGATAATATTATAGAACAAACATTTCCGAAGATAACAATATATCTTTTATACTGATAAACATATAATTAGGTAGGTAAACTTGTCATCTCGGTGGCCTCGTACAGACGCCGTCCGTGACGTCATCAATCTCAGGCGCAGGCCTTTATAGATTGAGACGGCCTTGCCACTGGGCAGTCAGTCACACCCGCCTGAGGCTTTGTCAAGGTGTTCCCTATTGTCCTCTCTGTAATTTGCATTGCTACCACTAGAATAGAACCTAGTTAAAGTAACTTGTGTTTCTGTGATCCCAATCCCACTGGACATAGACTGATTATCTACACAAGCAACAGAATTGGAAGAAAGTGAGGAGAAAGAAGAAGAAGAAGAAAGGGGAATTGGAAGAAGGTGACGAGAAGAAAGAAAAATTGGAAGAAAGTAAAGAGAAGAAGGAGAGAAGAAAGAAAAATTGGAGGAATGTAAATAGGTGAAGGAGAGAAGAAAAATATATAAACGTACATTGAAAAATATGAGTTGGAACCAAAAAAAATGAGGGGGGAAAAAATGGGATGCCAAGATAAACAAGACAAATGTTAGCGTTCCTATTAACGAAAATGTTGTTCAGCTTGCCGGTATAAAGGAGGGAAAGGGGGAGGGAAGGAGAAACAAGACAGATGGCGACACAACATAATTACCTCGACATGTGGAGGCGAGGAGAGGATGATGGAGATAAATTAATGGCACACTGAAGAGTCGACCAGAGGAATCTCATCGCTCTATACCCTCTCACCCCCTCCACCCTCCACCCATCGTTCCAAGGCCCCTCATTTCTCCTCCTCCTCTCCCATTACCCTATCCCACCATTGACCCATCCTTAGGACCCCTTTTCCATCATACCGTTCCTTAACCATTCCTGCGGCTTTTTAGTATTTGCTTGTATATATGTGTGTGTGTGTGTGTGTGCGTGTGCGTGTGCGTGTGTGCGTGTGCGTGTGCGTGTGTGTGTGTGAGTGAGTGTGTGCCTGACTGACTGACTGACTGATTGACTGACTGACTGACTGAATGACTGACTGGCAGAGAGAGAGAGAAAGATTAGTCAAACATAAAAATATTTCAACTTTCATGTAACCCTTTTTCGCAGATCGCGAAACCCCACGCAACACCCCAATAAACTAGACAAAACCGTTATCATTTTCTGTCATTCACGTGGAAATTCTAATCAGACCACATAAGCTTCTGCCACTGCTAATCTCTCCTCCTCACTGCGGCCCACCCTCCATACTATAACATTTTCTGTCATTCACGTGGAAAATGTCTCCAGATCCTCACTAACTACTACTCTCTTCTCTCCTCTCTCCTCTCTTCTCTTCTCGTTCAAGTCTGCTCCTCCTCTCCTACTTCCTTTTTTTCTCTCTCAATTCTCTTCTCTCATCTCTCTCTCATCTAATCTCTTTTCTTCTTCTCTTCTCTCCTCTCTCTCTCTCTCTCTCTCTCTCTCTCTCTCTCTCTCTCTCTCTCTCTCTCTCTCTCTCTCTCTCTCTCTCTCTCTCTCTCTCTCTCTCTCTCTCTCTCTCTCTCTCTCTCTCTCTCTCTCTCTCTCTCTCTCTCTCTCTCTCTCTCTCTCTCTCTCTCTCTCTCTCTCTCTCTCTCTCTCTCTCTCTCTCTCTCTCTCTCTCTCTCTCTCTCTCTCTCTCCCCTCTCTCTCTCTCTCCCCTCTCTCTCTCTCTCTCTCTCTCTCTCTCTCTCTTCTCTCTCTCTCTCTCTCTCTCTCTCTCTCTCTGTCCACTCATGAAAATACAGGTCTCGTTGTTATGTGATGTGCTAACAATACTTATTATTATTGTCATTATTATTATTATTATTAGTAGTAGTAGTAGTAGTAATAAAGGTGGTAGTAGTAGAAGTAGGAATTTTCACACAGTTGCAATGACCTTTCTCAACACGCACGTGCCTGTTAGTGTCACTTTATAAAGAAAGAAAATATATGTCAAATTTAAAGTGTTATTAAAGGTATGGAAGTTCCCTTAAAGCTTAGACTATTGTTTTTCTAGTCTTTTATGTGTATGTATGTATGTATATATGGAGTGAGAAAAAAAGATACCGTCATTCAGGTGCAGCTCTTGTCGGCACAGGAGGGAGGGAAAGAGGATGAAGACAACGCGGCACACACTAACTTATGCACTACCCTGATGAGCAGAATAATCATGAAATATTTAACACGTCCTGAGCAGCAGACACTTGAAGGGGAAGAGGAATATGATGTGAGTAATTGCAGACGCACAGTATATCCATGACAATGAAGAGAAATGACACGAAATTATGGAGCAATATTAAAGAGGTTTGTGTGAGTGGAAGTGAGTAGGCAAGAAGAGGAAAATTAGAGTGCATAGTATTTGTTACCTCACATTAGTTAACATTTGCTGGATGTGTTGGACGGTTGGAAACACGCGAGGTTTTCTACATAGAGCAGTGGTGGTTTTCGATATTTTTTAGTGAGGTCAAAACATATATTATTTCTCTACAACGCATCTATTTTTTTGTTGAAATATTAATGCTATTATCTTTTAGGTGATGAAACTGCATGTTGTACGGCATTAAATCTTTCAGAAATATGGCTGAAGTGGTGAGTGATATGAGGGTTTCTTGCATCTTCAACAACGTACATATTCATATTTAGACCTCCTCCACCTCCTTTTCCTTCTCTTTCAAGCACCTTAAACAAACACAGGAAGAATTATTTATGTATCAAGATGTCTTTATTCATATACACTGACCGCCTGATTTTTTCTTCTCCCACTAAAAATGTATATATGTCAGTGATTAGGGATGAAATAGTAGAAGCCCTTGTGTATGCGTGTGTGTGTATGAGCGTGTGTGCGTGTATGTGTGGTGTGTGTGTGTGTGTGTGTGTGTGTGTGTGTGTGTGTGTGTGGTGTGTGTGTGTGTGTGTGTGTGTATGTGTGTGTGCGTGCGTGTGTGTGTGTGTGTGTCCGTGCGTGCGTGCGTGTGTGCATTGCGGGCGGCCTTTGTCCTGCTTCTCCTTTATCCGTTGCTTTACGTGCTCGCAACACGCAATGCGGTCGCCCTGATAATATTGTATTCGTTACCTTGTTCTAGTTTCTTAATTGACTGAATTTTCTTTCTCTATATCTATATATCTATTTTTCTCTGTTCCTTTTTTTATTTCAATTACTACGTATATTAGTCACACTACGATTGATTCTTCATGCAACACTTCTTCATATTGCTACACTACCCTAGCTGTTTCATACTTTTTCAACTCATCCTCCTGCACTGCAAGTTTGATCTCTCTTCATCTCTTTCGCGTTTTCTGAAGCAGTGCATTCTTCAATCTGACTTTTCCCTTCATTCCTACAGCCGTAATCACTTTGGAACTAACTCTGATCCGAAAACGACTCCTCTGCAACTCTTTAGTCCTTCCTCACCACCACTCGCTTTTCCTCTCATCCTCCCTATATCCATAATAAAAAAGTAGAGAGAAAAAATACGTATAAATGTTTCTCGAAGCTCGAATCTCAAGAGGAGGTTCACGATGCTCATTACGGGTCTCCGGTAACGTTCAGTCGCCGTAAAGGTGGAATATTCGAGGTTTAATTAGGGTTTTTCGATACGCCATTAACTGGACATCGTAAACCTCACTCTGGAAGCTCCGGTGATAATTATTTCGCGTAGGAGGATTGGGAATCGACCCTTCTCTTGAAGACTTGTAAATATGCGAAGATTTGGGACGTGAGGGTGAATGTAGTGGTGGTGGTGGCGGGAGGATGTTGTTAATGTGGTAAGGATTGGAGAGAGAGATTATGTTTGGGAGATGGAGCACGTGCGGTAAATGTTAGTTGGTGGTTATTACGTAAACATTTAAAGAAATAATACAACAATAAATAAAAGGAAAGGAGATACGTACATTTGTTTCATGTGCGTGTATGTGTGTGTGTGTGTGTGTGTGTGTGCGTGTGCGTGTGCGTGTGTGTGTGTGTGTGTGTGTGTGTATGTGTGTGTGTGTGTGTGTGTGTGTGTGTTTGTGACAAAAGGAAATGTGTGTCACTCGTATTATTCATTCATTTTTCTTATTCGGGTGGAAGTACGTATATAGTTGATTGAATTTCTCTTCCCAGTGTACAAACTTCCGTTAGCTTTCATTCTTTTCCATCTCTCCCTTCCACACACAACTAATGTTTTATTTTTCTCTTTCATTTTTCCTCTCACCTTTGTTCTTACCATTATCTTCTTTCCTCGTTCATCTCAAATTTATTCTCCATTTTACGTTCTCTTCCTCTTCCCCCTCCTCCTGCTCCCCCTCTTCCTCCTCTTCTCCCTCCTTTTTCTCCCCCTCCTCATCCTCCTCCCCTTCCTCCTCCTCTTCCGCTTACCCATCCTCCTTCTCCTCTTAGCATTCCCTCCGCCCTCTGCCGAATCAGCCTCATAAATTAGGATTCTATCGCCCCGCAGCTCACCGCAAACTCGTCCGCGTCGTGTTGTGATCGTGTCCGCGGGCTCGAAATGCCGCCAAACTGTTCACTTATGACGGGTTCGAAGCTTCGCGAATCACGTTCGAACGCACACGATACAAAGTATCCACACACCACGATGGCCTTAGTGAGGGTTTATTGGTGTAATTCGAGCAACGGTGAACCCGAAGCACCTCTCAATGTTTGGCACTCGAGTAGGAATCCCGCTCGAGTCTGCTGGCTAGAGTTCAGAGCTTCATTTTCATACTATTTTGGCTTTTTCAGTCCTGAAATATTGTGTTAATTTCTTTTCTTTGTGTTTTTCGTCAAGGTTTCCATTTTTGTGCTACTTGTCTATATAGATTTACTCTTACTTTATAATAATAAAGTACATTGTAAATACCTGATACATTTATTGACGAGTCAAACCTTCACCATTTTCGCACCATTTCCAAAACCATTTTCGTATCATGCCCCATTTTATTACGTTGTTTTGGTTCATTTCTAAAATTTTCGCATAAGTTTATTTTTCCACCATTCAATTATACTGTTTTGTTTGTATTTTATATATATAATTGTATCTAAGACACTCACTAAATATCATGAACAATACTTTTTTCTTCTTTTTACTTATACCTAAGACACTACAACAAGATACCTCACTCGCGGTCCCTCCAATGCAACTTCTGTTATCCACCGACGGTGGCGCCGCCATGCGGCAGGTGTTGTACCAGCCTGTTGGCCCATTCACTTGCTGCATATGACCAAAGAATATTTCCTCCAATCTTCGCCATTTAAAACTTTGCGAGTCAACATTTACCATGAAACATATCCATAGAAGCGCAATTTTATTAGCTTTCCATTGATATATTTCGTTTTCTGATAAATGAATTACAACCATGCATTCATTACCGTTAACTAAATAAATAACATCATCAATCGGGTAATTTCCCCGATTGATGATGTTATTTATTCACTTATATATTTCGTTTTCTGATAAATGAGTTAGCACCATGCTTAAATTAGCGTCAACTAAATAAATATCATCATCAATCGGGAAAATTACCCGATTGATGATGTTATTTATTTAATTAACGGTAATGTATGCATGGTTCTAATTCATTTATCAGAAAAAGAAATATATCAATGGAAAGCTAATAAAATTGCGCTTCTATTGATATGTTTCATGGTAAATGTTGACTCGCAAAGTTTCAAATGGCGAAGAGTTGAAGTGAATAATAAGTTCATGCATATTTCTTGTCTCATAATGGCATTTCTTTAGCGTGTTTTACTATTTTTTATTTGATAATATTTTAGAACAAACATGTACGAAGATAGCAGTATATCATATATACTGATAAACCATAGTCTATATGATTTTCATTGATAGTCATATGCAGCAAGTGAATGGGCCAGCAGACTGGTTAACTACTGCCGCACGGCGGAGGTCGATTTCACGCGCACCACAGGGCACCCCGGAGTGAGGTATCTTGTTGTTGAATGTCTGCTTATACTACCACTTTCATGTCACTACCTCCATTACCACTACTACTGTTATTACTGTTATTACTAAATTCATCATCAATCATCGTCATCATTATTGCCAATGCTTTTTAAACTAGAGAACTTGTTTTAAAAAATATATTCATTTCAAAAACTTACCAAACACACCACATCATTCACCACCCAAACGACCTCACATGCATCAGGGTGTGTCGTCCCCTGCAGAGCAAACATTCATGGAAGGGGTTGAAAAATTGAAGAAGAATATGGGAATGAGGAAACCAAGACGGAAGAGGACGAGCAGGAGGGAAGGAAGTGCGTTGATAAAGGAAGTGCAAAGCTGACGTTTGGGAAGGTTTTTTTTTCACTCTCTTTTTCTCTCTCTCTTTGGCACCCTTTTGCTGCCACCCCTCCTTGGCACTCTTTTCTGACTCGATTTCAGGACCTCTGCTGGCACTGTTCCCTAACACCAATCCTCTTCTACACTTCCTCTCCGCCCCTCCTACCACCTTGCAATCTTTAATATTCTGCTCTCTCTCTCTCTCTCTCTCTCTCTCTCTCTCTCTCCTCTCTCTCTCTCTCTCTCTCTCTCTCTCTCTCTCTCTCTCTCTCTCCTCGCTCTCTCTCTCTCTCTCTCTCTCTCTCTCTCTCTCTCTCTCTCTCTCTCTCTCTCTCTCTCTCTCTCTCTCTCTCTCTCTCTCTCTCTCTCTCTCTCTCTCTCTCTCTCTCTCTCTCTATGTGTGTGTATGTGTCTGCCTTTCTTCTAACGTTCCCTAAATACTCACACACTTCCCTTCGATTATAATTATGCCCACACAATGCAAATAATGAACATGATCTGCATACAGATTCATCCTCCTCTTCCTCTTTCTCCTCATTCTCATTTTGCTTCACCCCTACCTTTTCCCCCTCCATCTGTTCCACCTCATCCTCCACCACCTTTATCTCCTCCTCCTCCTCCTCCTCCTCCTCCTCCTCCTCCTCCTCCTCCTCCTCCTCCTCCTCCTCCTCCACCTTCCCGGTTATTGCGGCCGAAACAAAGGCGGCTGATTTGCATAGTGGGGGTGGGTGGGTGCCAGGGTGTCAGGTTGATGGTCCACACACGGTGCCTCCTCCTTCACCTGTGCCAGCCAGTCGGGAGCGGGAGGCAAGGCTTCATCAATAACAACTGGTGACGGAAGCTCATCTTGTCGCGTTAATGTTCTTGTAGAGAGGATGGGATGCTGCTTGGAGGGGAAGGGATCGAAGGAGAGGAGGAGGACATAAGGGATTACGTTTACACTAGGATGTGGTTGTAACTTGTAAGTGTGGTGGAAATAATGAGGGTGGTTTTGTGTTGTGGTTCTGTGGTAGGGTATAGTTTTATGTGTTATTACTGGTATGTTGCTTTGGTGTTTGGAAGGAGGAAGGTATTGTGCTTATAGATAAATATAATTGGAGTAACCAACTCTTTGTGCTCCTGACTTCTGTTTTTTGTTGTGTTTTCAAGAGAATGATAAGTTGCTGTGGTTGTAGTTTTGGTGGTAGTATTGTGTTAGCGGGGCAGTGAAGAAGGGTTTATATTGGTAGTAGTTGAGATAGTCTATGTATTTTTTTTCCTTCCCTCGCATCTTTGTGTGTTTAGGGAGAGGGGCAATTAATATCGTTGGCTGCGTTATTGTTTTAGTGGGAAGATAAGCTAATGAATATTCAGGGAACATTTCTTGGTTGAAATTTGAAGCATTTGTGGTATACGTGAATGCTTCTTTGTACATGTTTTCAATTGTATTTTAACCATCTAATTATTCTATGATAATTAAGTTTTTGGACGAGAATTCCAACTATTATTTTTGTAAGAAATGTTGAATTGTTTTGGAGTTTGGAGGATCAGATTATTTTAGACAATGAAGAAAGATCAGTTAACATCATTAGCAGGTTTAAGCATACAATAGAAGGTCAAATAATGTAAACATAAGTTATTGTATGATTGTGGAAGATCGTACAAGTCTGTTTATCCTGTTATAAAAATGAAAGGGAAACGTGGAGGAAAAGGCGTAAAATAAATTACAAATGTATGAACAAAATAAGTAGGAGGAGGAGGAGGAGAAAAATAGATAGTTAATAAAAGGGCAACGACCAGGAGAAAAAAGTGAGGAGGAAAATGAGGTAACGACAACGGCTAACCTGCGTAACTTGGAACTCCCTCTTATTAGAGCGGAAACCTCTGGGCGTGAGTGTGACGACAGAGAGAGAGAGAGAGAGAGAGAGAGAGAGAGGAGAGAGAGAGAGAGAGAGAGAGAGAGAGAGAGAGAGAATCATACATTATCGTGACAAGAACTGAGTGAGAGTGGGTTAATATGTTACGCATTTTCAGAAGTAGTACAGTGGCCGCTAAATGTTGTGGCGGTCTGGGCAGGTCGTCATGATGCATTGGCCACTAAATTAATAACCTTTCAATTGTTTTTTTCGCGGAACTCGAGCAGGCGAAATTTGAAAATGGCAACAAGACACTGATACTTAGCAATACCGCAGGAGGTATGTACGCTAAATTAAGCAAGTCTTGGAGGACAGTGAGAGTGCTCACACTGTTTCACTTCTTTCGTCATTAGTTACGAGGATATTTTCAAATTGTGCAATCGTTTATTGCTTCATGGCTCCTCGGTGCATTATATCCCAGGATACTATAAGCTCCGTATGTTCCTTGCATAGAGCTGGGTTTGGTGCAAAAGCTATCGTGGATCAGACAGGAGTTGCAAAAAGGACAGTTAAGCAGTGGCTAAAACGTTGTCGTGATGCCTCGGACGGAGAGACGCCTACACACTTAGCGAAGAGTTGACGGCGAAGGGAATGTAACTTAAAGACTTTACATGTCATAAAAAGGCGGCTGAATGTCAAACCAACAAGCACAGCACATGAAGTTAAGGAAAACAATCCTGCCTTACTGGGTAATGTGTCAGTGAAAACTGTTCAGCAATATGTGTTACGTGATATTGAACTATTTTCAAGATCTGCCGCTGTAAAGCTACTCCTGACTCCTCGTCACAAGATAAAACGACTCAATTTTGCTAAAGAACACAAGGACTGGCCTCTTGAGAAAGTTCTACGCGTATTATGGTCGGATGAAAGTGTCTTTACAGTGACAGGAACTAACTTTGCAAAAGTCAGGTGGCCCAAGAATTCTGACCGACACGACCCTAGGTACACCGTGGAGAGAGTAAAGGGCTATCCAGACGAGCGGGCGTGCCCGGTGGGCAGCGCGGTCGGCGGACAAATTGTGCCGGGCATGCCCGTGAATGTTGTCCACACGGCAGAGTCAATAAATGGGCGGGGGTGTCCGACGATGCCAGTAGGTTGTTGAGTGCGGTATGATACACCTGGTACCCAGTACTACTGCGAAGAAAGTATTGTGTAGCATAATTATTGCTATGTGTAAAAAGTGCCTGATGTGAACCGTGTTACAACGATGTGATAAGTGGGAGGCAAGCCTTCTATGGATCCCTATGTTCACTTGCGTCTGGCAGCGTCGTAGCTCCTCTAGCCACCGGCCACTGCCTGATGATTTCGCTCAACGGGAGATCGGGCATTTCGATGGTTTGCCCGTCAAATGTGCCCGATGACGGGCATGCCCGTCGATCAGGCCCGCTCGTCTGGATAGGCTTTTAAGACACCCAAATTATCTAATGGTGTGGGCTTGTTTTTCATATTATGGAGTGGGTAACCTCGTATTTCTTGAAAAAGGTGTTACTGTGAGCGATATTAAGACATCCTGCATGATAATCTTGAATCCTGCTATGACAAGTGTAGGGCAGAAACTTTTATGCAGGACGGTGCCCCATGTCACAGGGCAAACGTTGTTAAAGAATGGTTGAATATGTGTGCTATCGATTGCTTTGACTGGCCTCTTAATAGTCCTGACTTGAGCCCATTAGAAAATCTTTGGTCCGTAATGAAAAGGATGTTTCAAGAAGTGGACACTAGCTCAGTGGCGAAATTAAAAGATGCACTGTTAAAAATGTTGGAGGAACCACCAAAGGAGCTTCTTCAAAAACTTGCAGACTAGTTACCTAACCGACTTCAGGATGTTATAAAGAAGAAAAGGAATGCAATCAAGTAATAGGATACTGGTAAGTTACACAGTTTCTTGATTTTTAATGTTTTACGTATATTTTATTGCATTTTGAGTGGGCGTGTCACTGACTGCATCAGGAAGTCCGACCGCCACAACATTTGGCGGCCACTAGTTCACACCTCTTCCCCTTCCCCTTCCCCCCTCCCTCCAATTAACGGCTTGTCTCTCCCCCTCCTCATCCTGCTCTCTATCTGCCGGCCAGGTACTACCCCCCCCATACCCCTCTCCTCGGCATCTTGTTGAACCATTCCCTCGCGTGTTGTGCTGACAACGGCTCCTCGTTCACCCCCCAACCCTTTCCCCCGTCCCCCCACTCTTCCTGTAAAGCTCTTTGTCCACACACGAGTACTAGACTAAACATGAGAGAGAGAGAGAGAGAGAGAGAGAGAGAGAGAGAGAGAGAGAGAGAGAGAGAGAGAGAGAGAGGGCTGATTTCCGCTGAAACATTTAATCTGTCGGACCATTATAGTAAAAACTACGAGTAAATATAAAGGTGGTATGAGTGAAATGTAATAAGATGATGATAAAAGAAAAAGTCGTGACGAAGGAATAATGTAAATGAAGGGCAGGATATGTAAAGCATATAAAGAGGAACAAGTATCAGGGAAGAATCGACACGAATATAGGAAGGTGAGAGAGAATGTATCAACTACAAATGCAAGCAGAGGACAAAAAAAGAGTAAAGATCGCAAAGCAGAGAACCAAAACTGAACGAAAAGGAATGGGAGAAAAAAAACTATGAAAGAGGAAAACGAGAATTGAGAGGAAAATAGAAAAACAAGAAAACGCTGTGAGTAAAAGGCTAACAGACCCCGGGAAAAGTAGAAAGTGTGTTTTATCCTGTTTTTGTTAAGGCAGAGCACAAGGATCAGTAGGGAGACGGAGGGTGGGGGGTCGACAGTCTGCGAACTTTGGGTAAACTTGAAGGCAACGGCCAAGCCTCAGTTCCTTAATGAGGGAATATCTTGCGTTAATGATTATACTCTCTCCTCCTCCTCCTCCTCCTCCTCCTCCTCTCCTCTCTCCTCCTCCTCTCTCCCTCCTCCTCCTCCTCTCTCCTCCTCCCCTCTCCTCTCTCCTCCTCCTCCTCCTCTCTCCTCCTCCTCTCCTCCTCCTCCTCCTCCTCCTCCTCCTCCTCCTCCTCTCTCCTCCTCCTCCTCCTCCTCCTCCTCCTCCTCCTCCTCCCTCCTCCTCCTCCTCCTCCTCCTCCTCCCCCTTTCCTCCTCCTCCTCCTCTTCCTCCTCTCCTCTTCTCCTCTTCCTCTTCCTCCTCTTCCTCTTCTCCTCTTCCTCTCTCCCTCTTCTCTCTTCCTTCTCTTCCTCTCTCTCTCCTCTCTCTCTCTTCTCTTCCTCTCTCTCTCTCTCTCTCTCTCCTCTCTCTCTCTCTCTCCTCTCTCTCTCTCTCTCTCTCCCCTCTCTCTCTCTCTCTCTCTCTCTCTCTCTCTCTTCTCTCTCTCTCTCTCTCTCTCTCTCTCTCTCTCTGTCGCTGTTGTTACGTCTTCTACTCTCATTCTTGTCCTTTCCCTTTTTCACTACCTTATCTTTCATTATCTTCTCCATTTAGTTCCTTAACTTTTTTTTTATTCCTCGTTCTCGTTCTTAATCCTCGTCTTCGTTATCATACTTATTATTGCTCCTCATAATTATTATCTTCTTCTGTGTGCTGTGTATATTGCAAAGTATTCATTTTAATTATTTGCATTGTTTTATCCATTCCTCCCTCTCCTTGTCTCTGCTTTATTTTTCCCTTTCCCTCTCTTAAGATTTCCACCTTTTCCTTTCTTCGTTCTCGGAAGTTACAGTTTTTTTCTCCGAACTTTGTGCTCTTTTTATTGTTACTTTGCTCGTGTACTTCAACATTTTGGTGCTTCCCCTTCATCTCGGTTGTTGGGATTTTTGAAGTTTAGTCACTGACTACGAGAGAGAGAGAGAGAGAGAGAGAGAGAGAGAGAGAGAGAGAGAGAGAGAGAGAGAGAGAGAGAGAGAGAGAGCTACACAGTTAATTAGTTAATTTATTGACAAAGAATTTCCAATTAATACAAAATACAAAAAGTACAATATACAAAAGATTACAAAACACAAAATATTATACAAAAAACAATTCAGATCTATCATTTGTCCAAACAAAACAAAAATATCATTTTTTCCAAGTAGAAGGTAATACATATATTCTAAGCAAAAATACTAAGCACTTCATGTACGTAATCACATAATTCACGTACATATGTGTCCTCATTCAATAGGTTGGTAATATTAGAAAACGATAACATGTTGAACCTTACGCGGCAGTGAGCAGACAGGGGACAATCTATCAAGACATGTTGTTCTGTTTGCACCTGTTCACCATCACACTGACACACGCACACGCGTTGGTCAGCAGGTGTGCGACTCCACCTCCCTACTTCTATCTTAAGATTGTGAGACATAAGTCTGAGTCTGGTAAATGATTCACGTTTGTAGTCTTTGATGAATCTATCGGTTCGATACACTTGGTGCACTGTCATGGATGGGTTCAGGTCTGTGATATATGTTGTGAGCTTTGTTGCACCGGCTGCTCTTTCCTTCACATATCTCACAACACTATTTAATGGATCCATATTATTGTCCCAAACAGCTGATCTTTCTATGAACCGGAAACCAGGTGTATTCGCTTGCCTGCAAAGATTATATACAAAGTGGTAAGGTTGGTCCATGTCTATGTCTGCATGTTTCCTTTGGATATACTTAAAACTTTCCTTTTCAACGAGGTGTTGCACTGGGGGAATACCGGCTTCCATCATACATAGATTCATGCTAGTATTTTTCCGTACACCAAGCAGACATTTCACTAATTTATTATATTGTTTTTCCAGTCCTTTCGTTTTCTTTGTTAACCACGACTCCGAGCTATACAATAATGAACTCATCACTGCTGCTTCGAAAACAACTTTCTTATATACAAATGGCATCTGAGTGTTGCTTGCACAGAAAATGGAGAATTTGTTCACTACTGCTTCACTTGCAGCTTCATGCAGTCTCAAGATATCGTCCATCTTGGCAGAATCAGTGAACCATGCCCCGAGGTACAAGTACTTAGAGGCATAGCTCACGCTCACTCCTTCGCTCAACAAACACCGTCTATCATAGTCCTCTCCATTAATAACAAAAAACTTTGTCTTATTTTCATTAATGACCATACCACTCTCCCTACAAAAGTGACATATAACCTCAAGCTTCTTCACACACATCTCACGACTTGTAGCAAATATCACAGCATCGTCC
The DNA here is from genome assembly GCA_016584305.1 of Chionoecetes opilio. Classification (NCBI taxonomy): domain Eukaryota; kingdom Metazoa; phylum Arthropoda; class Malacostraca; order Decapoda; family Majidae; genus Chionoecetes; species Chionoecetes opilio. The sequence continues at coordinate 13,792 of JACEEZ010008526.1, read as the reverse complement.
ATCAACAGTAGCGTGTGCAAACTACCTAAAAATCCATCCGTTGCCACTGCTCTTTTCAACATCTGTACCATCTGATCAATGTATAGGACAAACAATAAGCAGCTGGAAGGAGCCCCCTGACGAACCCCAATCGACGCGTCTACAATTGCTGACTTAAGAATGTTCTTGGTGCACTTGTACATTGCCTTGATCGCCTGCAGCATTACTCTACCACACCCCATCTCCCTGAGACGCTCGATCAACTTCATCCGGGGGACTCTATCGTAAGCCTTACTAAAATCTACAAATAAAACATACAATTTTTCCCTTTTGAATACAGCATAATTACATAATAATCTTAAAGTTAAGATCTGTTCTACACAGTCTCTGTTATTCTGAGCTCCCGCTTGACATTTATCTATAAAGCACCAAAGTTTCATTTTATTGAATAACATTGTGTCATAAATTTTGGCAAGTGTATCCATTATACTAATCCCTCTATAATTATTACATATCAAAGAATTTCCTGACTTCAACAACACCACAAGTTTACTATAACACCATGACATCGGGTAGCAACAGCGTGTAAATACAATGTTGAATATTGCTAAAATAAACAAAAACCATGACACAGGAAGTTTTCTAATGATACCTGGGCATATACCACTGTAACTTTTGTTTCGGTTCAGACTGTCCACCGCTTCACCCAACTCGTTAGCAGTAAACGGGTCATCTAACACTGGTATATAAGGTGCATTTCCAACGTCATTGTTTTCAATTCTTTCTACATTTGGAGGGTTCAATAAATTTTCAAAATGCGCTTTGAATTGTTCATCTTTTGGTTGCTTTACATTTTCTTCTTCAACCCCTCCTTTCCAGTTTATGGATTTCCATATCAGTCTATTATCCCTAGTGTCTAAAAGACGTTTCCACCGCGGTTGTGTCTTGTCCCACCCGTGTTACACGTTGGAGTGTGGCCTGGTGAAGGTGGCGGCGATGTCCATAATTGCCCGGGAGCCCTCAGCGATGACTTGCTCAACGTCCACACTCTCGCCATCCACCACGAAGTCTGGAGGGGCTATCTCCTGTAGTGCGTTAGCCAAGCCTTCGACGTCAATACCCTTATAGTTTACGCTCTTCTGTAATTTATGTTGTGGCGTAGGCTTGTACTGTTGTCCCAATGCTGACGCCCTCTGCAACAATTCGATTGGTGAAACCGTTGTCAAGTTTTCGGTATCCAGCGTAGTAGTGAGCGGCGCGTGGTCGGAGCCTGGGATGTCATGGTGCACGTTAATATCCCTTATGAGACCAAT
>JACEEZ010008526.1:0-2500 GCA_016584305.1 Chionoecetes opilio | reverse complement strand
TCGGTAGAGAACTTCCTTAATTCACTGACGAGCATCTGCGAGCGCCTTCAGGAAGTCCACGCCAAGGACATCGTCCACAACGACTTAAAGTTTAATAATATAACTTACACAGGCACGATCGCCGAGCCTGTGTTCCACATCATCGATCTAGGGTGGGCGTGCCACAGCGGGCAGGTCGCTGCGGAACAGGTCTTCCCGGACAGTGTATATAGCGACGAAGAAGAGGACGAGGACGACCTAAGCGACGAGTACGAAGATGCGTCCCCAGACGACCGCTTTCCGTGGATGGCACCCGAGAATGGGGCGCGACGACCCGTGTTTTGCTCCGGTGACGTGTACAGCCTCGGGTACTTCCTAGACATCGCGATGTGGCACAGCGACCAGACCTTCCTGACGGAGCCGCTGATGAAGGTGTCGATGCTGTGCACCGCCAAGGATCCCGCGAGGCGTCCTTCCCTCCGACACGTGGTCATGGCTGTCACCTTCCTGCTCAGACAACTGACGCCACAGCAGCTCAGAGAAACATTTGTTTTTGAGGTTAAGAAGAGAGCGGTTGATGGCGAAGAGTGAGCGTTGAGTTATGAAGAGGGAGACAATACTCCGAAGTAACGAAGAGTTCTGTAGCATCTGTAGCGAACCGTTGAGCGCCCATTCCCAGGTTGCCCTTGCATCACCCCCTGTTTGAGGCGCAGACTGGTCTGTCCCTCGCTAGTGAAAATAATAATGGAAATTATGGTAATGGACTAATGGTAATGAACATAAGAACATAAGAAAATAAGGAAGCTACAAGAGGCCGTGAGACCTACACGAGGTAGTTCCTGTTAACATTATTGATGATATAATTGCCAGAATGAATGCAAGTAGTAGTGAGTGTGGGGCGTTCTCTCTCTCTCTCTCTCTCTCTCTCTCTCTCTCTCTCTCTCTCTACACACTCAAATCTTGATCATTCTCTCTCTCTTCTCTCTCAAGGGACTATACTGACATCTCTCTCTCTCTCTCTCTCTCTCTCTCTCTCTCTCTCTCTCTCTCTCTCTCTCTCTCTCTCTCTCTCTCTCTCTCTCTACACACACAAGTGGGATGTTTTACGTCTGCTTCTACAAAGCTACTTATGCCTCGCTTGCCACCTGACTAATGGTTATTGCTGCTTCCTGAGAGAGAGAGAGAGAGAGAGAGAGAGAAGAGGAGAGAGAGAGAAGAGAAGAGGAGAGAGGAGAGGAGAGAGAGAGAGAGAGAGAGATGAGAGAGAGAGAGAGAGATGAGAGAGCGAGAGAGAGAGAGTAGAGAGAGAGAGAGAGAGAGAGAGAGAGAGAGAGAAAAAACTGCAATTATATAATCAAAAAAACCCAAAAGATTTTTTATTTGCATCTGTCCCAAAACTTTGACACACACATACACATACGTACCACACACACAACCCCCTGAACTTTTTCGGTGGGTTAGGGCTCCGCAACATTCTGTGGTCCGGCGTTCAACCCCCAGCCCCGCTCTTTCCCCGGGGATTTTTTTCCCCTAAAATTTTCGGGCTTTTTACTGTCCCCCTTGAGCAAGGGGATGGGTTTGTGGGGTGTGAGGGCCCAGCATTTCCCAAAGATGGGAAAAATGAGCTCCAAGCCGCACCGGGAGGGTGAAACTGCCGATCACGAGTCTGCTCGCGGGTGGGTGAATGACACCACATACACAACACTCACAACACCCACAACAACCACAACACACAACACCACCCCACAAACCCCCCACACTTGTATTACATATATTAAAAAATACTAAAGAAAGAAAAACTAGGCTGAATGACCCCATGGTTTAAAACCATGCAAGAGTGCCACATTTTTCAGCAACTGGGTGGCCTAAGAAAACCCACATGCTGCCCATTAACTCTACCCTTTGGACGGCTTGCATGGGAACACAGGCGGGCGGCATGAGCCTCTAAACACGGCTCCTATAAAAACCTGCCTGCGCCACCCAGCGAGGCCAAACCCTCACAGCCCCTCAAGTGAACCTCCAAAGGGTGCCCTCCAGCCCCCAAATGTGCCTCCGGGCCCCACCTCCCACCCCTGGACTCACGGCCTACACGCGCGTGGCATACAATGTATAAAAAAAAATAAACCCCACTGTAATGCAAATAAGCCGCAGAACCGCTGTGAATAATACACGACGGCAACGACAGCTTCCAGAGTGGGGTAAACCTATCATCTTTTTCTATCATTATTTTTAGTTTTTGCCATTGATTATTCATTTAATTTACAAAAATTACAATTTAAAGTGTCAATTACAATTGAAATTACTTTTTGGGCCTCAAGGGGGTTTTAAAGGGGCTACTATTCAGTCAAAATGTTCAAAAAGTCCTCCAGCCTTTAAAGGACTATTTTGTTACACGCGGATTTTTTTAATTATCCATTATATTTATTTGATTTATTACTTTTCCATTTTTTTTAAATATTGTTCCTTTCATGACTGTACTTTTTTTTCTACAAGAAGTTGTGATAATTTTATGATAAACTTA
>JACEEZ010008525.1:0-51718 GCA_016584305.1 Chionoecetes opilio | reverse complement strand
TTGAAGTATTGGTAGTATACACTTTTTGGCGGAAAACTGGTTCAGGTTTATGGTAAGGCAGTATCTAAAAATTAAAAACACAATTTATTTAACAAACTTGGTGTGTATGCTGTCTAGGTTGGCAGAGGATGAATGAACAATAATTTTACAGTAGCATTTCGGTTCGTACGGGGCAATCGAAAACGAGAGTCGGACGATGGAAACAGTGTGATAATCATTTGAGTATATGTAATTGGTATGAAGTGACTGGTTATTAAGATCAGGGGACAAGTGCTTGATGTGTATGGATTCTAAAATTTAGTGTCACTAGAGAAAGTTTGCCTTTGATAGGATTCTAAAGTCTTCGTAGAGAATGGGTGATCAAGATCATGGGGGTGAGCGAATAGCAGATTGTGAAGAAAAGAAATAGGTCGACCCGTACGTGCGGAGATACCTTTATGCAGTTACGTACACAAATTTATCACTTTGGGAGGTTTGTGTACGTATATTATGCAGTGGTGTGTGTGTGTGTGGTTTTGTGTTGTGTGTGTGTGTGTGTGTGTGTGTGTGTGTGTGTGTGTGTGTGCTGACCATTTTTGAAAAGTAGGTGGGCGGGTGTGGGTGGTGAGGTTGTGGGGGGGGGGTGTGGTGGGGGGTGGTGGAGGAGAGGAGGGGAAGGAAGAGGAGGGGTAGTTCCATCACCATTTTGGGTTGGGAGGGTGAGGAGTGGGGGGTGGCTTTTGTATCTGTGTGTTTTTTCTGGTTTATTGGGGGGGGGGGGGAGGAGTGGGTGGGGGCTTTTGTATCTGTGTTTAAAATGGTTTATTGGGGGGGGGGGGGGGTGAGGAGTGGGTGGTGGCTTTTTGTATCTGTGTTTACTGGTTTATTGGGGGGGGGGTGAGGAGTGGGTGGTGGCTTTTGTATCTGTGTTTACTGGTTTATTGGGGGGGGGGTGAGGAGGGGTGGTGGCTTTTGTATCTGTGTTTTACTGGTTTATTGGGGGGGGGGGTGAGGAGTGGGGTGGTGGCTTTTTTTATCTGTGTTTACTGGTTTATTGGGGGGGGGTGAGGAGTGGGTGGTGGCTTTTGTATCTGTGTTTTACTGGTTTATTGGGGGGGGGGGGTGAGGAGTGGGGGTGGGCTTTTATCTGTGTTTACTGGTTTATTGGGGGGGGGGGGAGGAGTGGGTGGGGGCTTTTGTATCTGTGTGTTTTCTGGTTTATTGGGGGGGGGGAGGGGGGGGGCTTTATTGGGGTTTACTGGTTTATTGGGGGGGGGGGGGGGGGAGTGGGTGGTGGTTTTGTATCTGTTTTTACGGTTTATTGGGGGGGGGGGGGGGCTTTTGTTCTGGTTTTAGGTTTATTGGGGGGGGGGGGGGTGGGGGTGGGGGGTGGTTTTTGTATCTGGTTTACGGTTTATTGGGGGGGGGGTGGGAGGGGGGGGGTGGGGGGGGGCCTTTTGTTCGTGGAGGAGGGGGGGTGGGGGGGGGGGGAGGGGAAGGGGGGGGGGGGGGGGAAGGGGGGGGGGAAGTGGAAAGGAAAAAGGGGGGGGAAGGGGGAGGGTTTTTTAAAAAAGGGGGGGGGGGAAAAAAAAAAAATTTTTTGTTGGGAAAGGGAAAGGGGGGGGGGAAGGGGAGGGGAAAGAAAAAAAAAAAAAACCCCAAAAATTTGGGGAAAAAAAGGCAAGGGGGAACAAGCCCAAGAAGGAAAACGTTAGGAAAGGGTTTACGGCGAAAAAAATACGGGAAGACCGAACCAATAAACAAAATTTTTACCCCCGGGGAAGGGGCCAGGACAAATGACCCAAATTTGGGTGGAAATGTTAACGGAAAAAAACTCCCATAGGGGGAAAAGCAGATTTTGTCTTCCAAATAGCAAAAGCTTTCAAAAGGGATGAAAAAATCCCTTTCCCAATTAACGAAACCAGTGCACCCCCCCACCATTTACTGAAAAGGGTCCCTCTAAACCCGGAAATTTGGCTGGCGAAAAAACTATCCCCTTTTTTTGAGGACTTTCACCATATTATTTTCCCCCCCTTAAAAAAACCCCTTTGGGTAGAGGAAGGACAAAAATTGTGCCAACAAAATAAAATTTTGGGAAAAGTGGGTTCGATTTTTTAAAACACCCATACCCCAAATACAGAATAATGTATTAAAACCACTCTTTCGAGTTTCCAAAAAATGATAATGTTTGGAAAGGGGAAGGGACCATGTCTTACAATAACGGCAACGCAAATACATATCAAAACCCTCAAAGGGAATTTTGCTGTTGTAAAGGAAAAATTAAAACTTTTTTGCACCATTGGAATTTCAAAATCTATCCCAAAAAAAATTTTAACCTTTTGAAGAGGGCCCAAATTTGTGGCTATTCCTGAGCCCGAACGCTCCTAAAACCCCCAAAATATTTTAAAACATAAAAATCAAGAAACTGGAAAATTTACCGGATCCAGTATGATTGCATCCTTTCTTCCAAAAACCGCAGGGGTTATAACGAGTCTGCAATTTTTTTGAAGAATTTGGAATTTAAATTTCGGGGCACTTTTAACTTAAAAATATTCCATTCAAAAATTCTTTTTTTTAGGGCCCAAATTTTTCTGGGTTTTTCAACCCAAATTTTTAGGGCCATCAAAAATCAAAACATATCAAAACCATTTTAAAAACGTTTGCCCTTAAGGGGACCGCCTGATACAATTTTTTTCCTACCACTTGCGTGAGGATAAAGTTTTTCATGAAGATGTCTAAATTCCTCATTTCACATAAACCCCCTTTTTAAGAAAACAGGTTACCCCTTTATAAGGGGAAAAAACAAGCCCACACCATAAAATTTGATGCTACTCCTCCACGGTTGTACATTGTGCGGTAGAGTCTTGGGCCGCTTACTTTTCCAAAATTTTTTAGAAAAAATTTATCCCCCAAAATTTGGGCCAACCCAAGAGGAATCTTGTGTTTTTTAAAAAAGTTGAAGGTTTTTGTCGGGGTCGGGAGTTTTTCGCGAAATTTAAAAAATAGTCCGGTCAGTAAAAACCCCAAGTGCCACTTTCATAAACCCATTACCCAATAAGGCGGTTTTGTTTTTTCCCTTGGGGGCCCCAAAAAGTAATTTTCTTGTAATTTGGGTCCTTGCGGCCAAAAAAAATCGGACCGAAACCGGCTGACAGTAAACACCCAAGGGGCCAAATTTTAAAGGGTTTAAAAAGAGGATGTTACTTCCCCTTACCCCGGGACTATTTTAAAATTGTATTAAAGGGAACTTAAAAACCGGTTTTATAAACAGGTTTGGCGGTTTCAGAATAAGGGAGGGGTTTCCGGCGTTTTAGAAACTTATTTTTTTTGGCCTAAAAAGGGTTGTTTTAAGGGAAATTTGTTTATTTCAGAAAAAAATTAAGAAAACAAAAGGGATTTTTATTGGGGAAAAGGGTTGGTTGGGTTAAAAACAAGGTTGGTTGGTTTTTTTAAAACCTTTAAATTGGTTTTAGGCTTAAAACCTGTGGGTTGTTATTTCAAAAAAATGAAAGGGAATTTTATTTTTTAAGTTAGGTTACATTAAAACCAAAGGGTTGGGGTGGGTTTTCTTTAAAAAACCCTGTAAGGGTTAGGCTGGGTTTTCATTAAAACCGAAGGGTTAGTTATTTTTCAAAAAAACATAAGGGTTAGGTTAGGTTAAAATTTTTTTTTTTTTTTTTTTTTTTGGTTTTGCGCAAAATAAAACAAGCACCTTTAGAACAAGCACCTTTTGTAGGCCAAGAAAAAATAGTTGGTGTCTTGAAAACGCCCGCGAAACTCTCCCCCATTAAAACCGAAGAACAAAAGACACAGATCGCTTTTCAAATAAAATGCCCGGTTACAAGTTATCTCTAAATATCGATATTTGTAAACTATATACAACTACGCCAAAATTTTCATGATTATCCTCTTTTTGGGCACTATTAAAACCCCTTTGGCCCATTGCCGGTGTTTATGCTAGATCCGGCCGACCCGGTTTTTTTTATGGCCCCCCTTTAGCGATTTTAAGGAATATAAGCAAGATTTTATGTATGACTTTTTTGTACTTTCGATAACAAATTTTTGGTATTTTCTTTGACTTTTCGAAATTTTTATGGCTAAAAACGGACGTTTTTTTATACAAAGGAAAGATCTGGGCGGAAGGGGTTAAACTGTCACCACCATTTTTTCGGGGGGTTAAAAAGGGGGCCCGGCCACAACCCACACACCCGGCCGCCTCATGAAAATATACAGTACACGTCGGCCCCCATGATGACAACAGAACCCGCTGTCCGAAAATATTTTTGGTGATGCTGAGTGCAGCCAATAAAATACCATATATAAAGTCATACATATATAAAAACCATATATAAAACCTTATTATTTTTAAATACAATTAAAACTGGTAAAATTAGTATTATCTGGCCCGAGGAGGGGGGGGCCGCCCCGGGAAAGGCACCCACCACACGCAGGGGCAGGCCGCCCCGGACGGAATTTCAAGCTCGACTGATTTTCACCCGGCCGCTGCGCGGGCCCCCGCCGGATGAAAAAAACCCCCACAAACACAGGGCCCCGCCTCTAGCCACCCCCCTTTTTCGGCCGACGGGGCCCGCCCGGTGGTGTGGCCGGCTTGGCAGACTAGGACGCGGGAAGGTGGTAAAGTGTGCTGTTTTCCGCCGTAACCAAAAACTCACTCTTATGAACATTGGATTCACTCGTCTTTACATACTGGGGACACAACTCATGTTATAGAACCTCAGGACGACTTCACTCGCTTCAATAAACTACTATATGGGTGCACGCGGTTCACGGGACACGGCAAAATAGGGGGGTTTTGGGTTGCATTCATCCCACTGCCCCCGATTCAACCTTTATTTCCCCATAAACCAGCATCCCCTCCGAGGTTTTAAGTACACGAGTGACGACCGACCCTGTCATTTTAACACACCGAATATCCCCCGGAAAAATAAGGAATTTTAAAGGCGAAAAAGGTGAACAAAAACAGTAGACCACACAAAACAGCGGGAGGTTACGTGACCGCTGCAGCCTGCATATGCCTGGCAACAAGGCTGATTGCCAAATAAAGTTTTCCTCAAACAAAACAGAAATTTAACGTTAAAAAAATCCTTTTAAAAAAATATATCAATTTGAATACTTTTACTTTTTATATAAACCCTAAAGAGGAGAAAAATTTTTACGGTCATAGTTTTAATATTTTAATAAATACTCGTAGATTAATACACTTGCTTTTTTTAAAGTATAAAAAAAACGTACGCTAATGTTTTTTAAAATATTAAACCAAATTTTTTATTTTTTTCCTAAAAAAATAAAAAAAAAAAGACTATAAATTGGGGCATACGTTACCACAAAATGAAATAATGGTAACATACTGTGACATACAAAAAAGGGGAATTGAGTAGCAGGTTTAAAATATTCCTCTCGGCACTTTGTAAACCAAAATCCCCCTTCATCTTTCACCACACCGTAATCAAGAAAGCAAATATTAGATCAACAACTATTTCCTTCAGTTTTCCCCCGTGTTATCAAGGCAGTAATTCCATTTTAACGAGTGAAAAGGTGAATCCGGGGAAGCAGATTATCGTTGAGGTGCTGAGTAGAGTGGCTCCCCGCGGGGGGGAAGAGGGACTTAGCCCCCCCAAGTAAAGGATCAGCCCCCCAAAAATTGAGCCGGGGAAAGGCAGTGGGTGGCGGGGTAACACAGAGGGGAGCTTTTAAAAAAGGGGGGTGGTACCCAGGGTAAGCAGTGGGGCCCGGGGGTAAGGGCAGTGGGAGGCAGGGTAAACAGGACGGGAGGCTGTTAACACAGTGGTAGGAGGTAAAGGCAGGGGGCCCCGGGAAAGGCAGTGGGAGGCAGGGCAACAAGGACGGGAGGCATTTTAAAACACGTGGTGGGGAGGAAAAGGCAGTGGGAGCAGGGTAAGGCAGTGGGAGGAGGGTAACACAGGGGGAGGCAGGTTAACACAGTGGGGCAGGTTAAAGGGCCCCCAGTGGGTGGGGGTTTAAAACAAGGACGGGAGGCAGGTTAAGGCAGGGGGGGAGGGGGAGGCGGGGGTTTAAGGCAGGGGAGCCAGGGTAAGGCAGTGGGTGGCAGGGTAACACGGGAGGGAGGCGGGTTTTAACACGGGATGGGGGGCGGGTTTAAAGGCAGGGAAAGCAGGGTAAAGGCAGTGGGAGGCAGGGTAACACAGGACGGGGGGCGGGTTTAACACAGTGGTATGCAGGTTAAGGCAGTGGTTGGGGGAAAGGGCCCAGGGGGAAAGAGGTTAATCTTTTTTATTTACTTATCATGTCAGTACTTATTCTTTTTAATCAGTACCCCCATGTACCTTTTTTTGGCAAAAGGGGAAATACCTTGAATATATCAATCAATCAATCATGGGGGCATACGCCGGGGGGGGTCGCCTCGCCCACCCTACGACGCCACCCCCGGGGGTCACCACCGCGATTTTCCCATGCAGGCCCCTTTCCCCATACAAGCAGCTCCGACAGAAACATCAATTTTCCCAGCCACGAGCTTTGGGGGGCCCCCCCTTTGGGCCCTCCCCCAGCCGGATTGTCCCTACAGAAAAACCCGATGGGAAGGAGGGTTTTCGGGGTGCGTTCCACATGCCCATAACCCAAATTTGGCGCTGAGGATAGCAGGTAATAGGCCTCGTTCAGTCTCACGGGCAATGCTGATTGACACGAATCCCCCCAGCGATCCCCCATGATTTGCAAAGGGACACTTTTTCCCAAAGGCTTTGATTCGTTTTTCAAGTCACTTTTTATTTTCCATGTTCACTACCATAGAGTAAGACGGGGAAACACAAGCGACTGAAGACCCGGTCTTTGCCTTCGCACAGGACGACAACGCCAAATACTCCCGCTGAGCGAGTCCTAACAATGTGGGCTATGCCAATCCGCCGTAAACTTCTTGAGGACCCCGCATTATGGACGCGCCCCAAGGTAGTAAAATTTTCCAAGATCTAAATTTCTCGCCACACGCAGGAACAGACTGTACTATTCATCTAGAAGTCTCAAACACCTGGCCCTTGGCCCTTGAGCCAGGAGACCTCAAGCCCCAAAAGGCTTTCCCTCCTGTGCAGGCCCCAGAGCCATCACCAGGCCCCTCCAGCGACTCAGCAAGGATTAGCATCTCGGCAAAAACAAGATCAGTGATTTTGGTTTCCCGACGGATGCTCCACAAATTTAAACTAAACCGGTCCAATACCCAGCATACAACGTTGAAAAGTGATGGGGCAAGGAAGCACTTCCCTCCCCGTTTTTAAAAGGAAAAGAACTAGTACACCTGCCCCAAAAACTTCACACACTTCAGCCCCAGAATACAGACCATTTCAAACCAATAGAATATATTGTAAGTTTTAATTTTTATATTTTTTTCATTATAAAATAAAACCTTACTGAGAAACAAACCAAAAACATACATTGTGCAATCCTTTGGTTTATTATGGGAGAGAAAAATGGCAATTTATTATTTTGTTTTAGACAGAATAAATTTTTTTTTCAAATTTCAAAATTTTTGTTAAATGGTATGAGGCATGGTATAACTCATTAAATTTTGTGCATGTAATTTAAAATTTTAAATTCCCCTTTCTTTCTTTTTTGGGCCTCAAAATTTCCCTGGAATGATTTAAATTTTCAAAATTACCCCCCCGACCCCCCCGCGGGTGGCTCGTCCCGCCCATCACCACCCGGGGCAAAGCCCCCCCCAAAATTTTTTTTCCTGGTGACGCCCCTGCGAGTGCTTTTTGGGATTAGTTTTAAAAGATCAGATGTGGCCCTATCCTTAAGCCCCCTTCAAATACCCTATGGAACCACGAAAAACCCAACAATGCAATTTAGGTAGCGCGTCAGGTCCCCGGTTTTGGGTCCAGTGACCGAATGTGACACTGTGACGCCCCCGGCCCAGGCTACGAAAAAAATAAAGCATGCCCCTAAAAAAATCCCCAAGTACCCCCGGTTGTAAGTTTTTGTGAGTAAGTTATTATGGGGTTGGGATGTGGTTGTTTGTGGGTTTAAAAAAATTACGGTGACCATTCCCTTTTTTTTTTTCCCCCCCCTTTTATTACCCCCAAAGGGTTATATAAATGTGGGGGTCCCCAAATGTTTTAACCATAATGGGTGGGGTGTAAATGGGCCCCGGATTTTTGGTTTTCGGTGGGGCCCCAAAGGGGGTGGTTTAAAACCCAAAAAAGGTGTCACAAAGAAATCATTACTGGAGGGTTTTGGGTTTTAATAAACCCCCGAGAAATTAGTTAGTATTAAGTTTGTAATGAATGGTGGGTTTTAGGGTTTTTTTTTTATTCACCTTTTTTTTTTTTATTTCTCCCCCAAAAACCCCCTTCAAAAAACTCCAAAACTCAATATCTCCCCAACCAATTTTTTTTTCTCAAAATTTTATTAATTATTAATTTGGGGGGGGGGTAATCCCCTTTTATTTGAAGGGGGGGTTTTTGGGGGGGGGGAAAAAAAGGGGGGGGAGGGTTGGGGGAGGGGAAATTTTTAAAAAAATTTGGTGGGGGGGGCAAAAAAAAAAAAAAAGGGGGTTATTAAAAATTTTTGGGGGGGGGGGGGGGGGGGGGGGGGGGGGGGGGGGGAAGGGGGAGAAAAAAAAAAAAATTTTTTTTTTTTTTTTCCCCCCTTCAAAAAAAAAAGGGGGGGGGGGGGGGGAAGGCCCCCCCTTTTTTGCCCACTTTTCCCCACCCCCCTTTTCACCCCCCCCCCCCACCCCTTCCTTTTTAAATTTCCTCCCCCCCCCCCCCACCCCCCCGGGGGGTTTTAAACCCACCAACCCAAAACCTTTCCCAAAAAAAATTCCCTTTTTTGGGGGTTCAATTTTAAAACCCCCCCCGCCCCCCCCCCCCCCCCCCCTTTTTAAAAACCCCCCCTTTCATTCCCCCCCCCCCCTTTTTTTTGGGCCAAAACCACCCCGTGTGGGGCATGTACGCTCTGACGCTATCGTGGTAGTTCATGGCACCGCATGGGACGTCGGGTTATTGTAGCTCTATCTGACGACAAAATTTCCCTTAATTTTTTTTTCGTGACTTAGGCCCCCGTTGCAAGAAAGGAGTTTTCCTCGAGTACACGAAGTGAGTGGGGTGCCCGCCATCGTGATATGCATTGATAAGTTTCATGAACGGTGATTTTTGCCCCCCCTCGGCATGATGTCCCGGTCGGGAGCGAGATGTTTCCAAAACCCTACGAAAATAGAAGATAATATTTTTACTATAAAGAAATATTCCTGTCATTTTTTATCATGAAATTGTTTTCTTAAAATAAAAATAAAAATAATATTTTTTTAGCAATCTGTTTTCAATAGAAAGGGGCGGTAGAAAAGATTTCAAAGTTCTGGGTGGGAATTTCAGTTTCCATAAGAAAAATAAAAAAAAAATAAGGAAAACTACAAGAGGCCGCAGGCCACAGTGGTAGTTCCGTCACCTAAAACTACCACATCCCCCTTTTTCCCCCTCCCTGAACCCATCCACCCCCTTTAAAAAATCCCCAATGACTCAGACTAACTACCCGTCTATGAGCCATTCATTCACACCACCCTATTTGTGAACCGTTTTTCCTATTTCCTTTCTAAATCTACGCTTTCCAGTTTTTAATCCTTTCTTTTTGTTCACCCTGGTTAAAAACCCCTAAGAACTTTCCCACCCCTTTTTTAAATCCCCTTTTTCCCCTTAAAAATTTTATCGACGCCCCTTACTTGGTCTCTCAGTGAGGTAATTTTATAAATTTTAATCGCCCCCCATAAAATAAAATTACGCACCCCTTGTATCATTTTGGTCATCCCCTCTGCACTTTTTTAAACAACAAATCCCTCCGTTTTATGGGGACCAAAAACTGAAAATGCATAGTTAGGTGAGGCCTGGGCTAGAGCCAGATAAAGCTTTAGAATAACTTTCCCCCTTTACTTTTAACATTCTGGAATGAATCCCAATACTCTTTAGCTCTATTTGCCCAATACATTGTTCTAGGTCGGAGGTCTGGGCTCACCCTCACCAAGATCTTTTTTACCTTTGATCTTCCAGCATACATTGCTTATGGGTTCTTTACCAGGGTTTTTTCTACCAACATTCATAACGCACATTTTTTCAATATTTAAAATTCCCCTGCCCTCTGACTGCCCCCTCGTTAAGTTTATCTAAGTCCCCCTGCAATATGTTTTTTCAGACTGTGATCCAATAATCCACCAATTAGTAACAGCAAACTGCTGATATCACTGCTAATCCCACTATCCAAGTCGTTGAAGTAATCAAAATAGTAAAAAAAGGGCCCAAAACAGACCCCTTTTGGAAAACCCCCTTTCACCAGTTCCCATTCAGATTGGAACCATTAATTTTAAAACCCTTTTTTGCCTATTTTCTTAGCCAGCTTGATCCAATGAAGAACCTTTCCCTCTATACCATGAGCCCCAAACCTTATCTAAAAGCGCTCGGTGGCTTGTAAATGCTTTCTAAAGTCCGATATTTATATCATAACCCTTTTCATTTTTCGCCGTTCTAAACTTTCCCATTAAAACCCAAAAAATTTTGGTGAGACCACCCTTGGTTTAACCCGTTTGTGAATCATTATCAAATATGTTTATCTAAGTGCTTCTAAAGTTTTTTGCAATAATAGATTCCAAAAATTACCCACCATGAGTTAGCTACGGGTCGATTTTAATTGATTTAGCCCCCTGTCCCCTCTTAAATATGGGAACAACATTTTCCCTTTTTCCCCCACAAAAATGGGACATCGCCATCTCAACCCATTTCCCAAAAATGTGCACTAACGACTCATAACAACCCTTGCATTCCTTTAATACCCCGGGATACACTTCATCTGGGGGCCCGGCGATTTAAAGTTTTTATTTTTTTTATACCCCCTCCCCCATTTCCCTAGTTATCAAATTCTTTGAGTTTTCCTCATCGCTTCCTTTGAAAATTTTCACTATCAGTATCGTCGTGTATCCTCCTCCGTAAAAAAACTTTAAAAATAAAAACATTTAGACCCACACATATCCCATCCGTTTTAAGGGCTCACCCGTCCTGACCTTAAGGCCCAACAATCCTTTTCTTTGTTTTATAAACCCATAGAACCCCTTGGGTCCCCTTTCGCCCTGTTCTGCACCTTTTTAATTATAATTTTTCTTAGCAACTCGAGTTAATTTCTTCACTGTCCTCCCATCGTTTTTACTTTTTTTTTTTCCTCCTTTGCCCTTTTTGTTTTTTTTTTTTTTTTTTTAATTTTTCTTTTTTTTTCCTCTTTTGGCCTTATTTCCCCAAAGAATATTTCTTTTCTGTGCTTTAACCTTTTCAAATGAGTATAACTTGGTCCGCCTCATTCCCTTAACCCTTTTTAAATTACTTTTTAAACCCCACCTCATTCCCCTGTCAGCTTTAATTATTAGTCCCTTACACATATTGAGGCCAATTTCTCCAGGCTCCTAACCTCATAATTCCCCCTTTCTCTGTCATCCCTGTCCCGGGAAAATTCCTCCTCCATAACCTCTTTTTATCCCCCCCATTTTCTTTTTTAAAACCCGCATAATTGGCCCGAAATGGTTTCATCCCTATTGACAAATTTTCAAATTTCCCCCTTTTGCAAATCTGCATAAAGGTTTGTTTATCAAAAACCCCCCACCTCATTTTAACTAAATCGTCCTATTTGCAGAATGATCTGAAATTACCCCCTTTGAGGTCCTTATTGCTTGCCCTTTAATTTCAATTTATTTAACAATTATCTGGCCCCTGGTCCCCAGATTTAAATTCCCCCGTCCCCTATTAAATAAAAACTCCCCACAGAATAACGATTTTATCTCACCTTGTTTTTTCTTATTAGGGAAAATCCCCTTTAATAATTTGGGCCTTTACCCTACAAAAACCATTTCCATTCCTGGGGAAAAACCTCACCCCCATATGGACTTATCTGCATTTTGTTTTTATAAACATTTTTTTAAAAACACAACACCCAAAACATTTTCTAAAAGGCCTCTCCTCCTGTTGCCTATCTGTCTTGTGAAAAACTTTACCCCCGCTACTCATTGGATCGAAACCTTTCCTGCTTCCAACCTGTTTTGAATCTATATATAAAATCCTTACAATAATTTTCGGAAACTATTTTTTTTAAAAATTTTTCCTACATTTGTTTTGTAAACCCCAAGCAACTCCTCTTTTTTTTTTTTCAATTTTTTCCCTTTATTTTTAACTAAACCCCCCTCCTCTCTTCTTTCGAACTTTAGTTCCCCGCCTTCTGAAACTCCTCCCATTGTCGCAAGTTTTCCCTTACCCCGACCCCGGTGCTAAACCCCGGTTCTCTATTTAAAAAAGCCCCAGTGCATCTACCCCCTTTTAAGGGATTCAGACAAGATCTGAACTCCTTCCTCGAAAAGTGCACCCGTCCCCGCGGGAGAGGGTTTTTATGCCGAAAAAAGAGGGCCCAGCTGTCGACAAAGGCCCAACCATTTGGGTTGAAGAAGTGCCCGCCGGGCAATTCACCGCAATAGCCCGGAGTACCCATGTCGTCAACAAAGCGTCTTGGAAGGACACCCCACACCACAGGGAACCCACCCCGCCCAATTTAAAACCTAAGTTCCTTGAACCGGCGTCAATTCCCACCACACACCAAACATTTTGTGGGAAAGCGATGGTTTTTTCCCTTTGGTTTGATGATTAAATTTGACAAACTAAAAAATATCCCCTTCCCGGGTAACCACCGATTTCATCCCACCCCTTCTCTGTCACAAACCTGCTGTCAAGATGCCAAACGACTGTCCCCAAAAACCCCAAGTTTTTACCTTGGGGTAATGAGTATCGTCTCCCTTTCCTAACCCCCGATCACCCTTTTGAGCCCCGAGATTACCGAGAGTCCCTGAAATGAGTTGGGCACAAAAGAGGTCTTTGTTTCCCCTTTTTCCCGCGGGCAAAGAATGACAACGCCCCGATGCGTTCCAGGAACCTCCCCCTTTTCCTCGCTCTCGTTTTCTCTCATGGTTACAATTCATTTGTGTTTCTAGATGATTCTATTTTCAGTAATGTTTAGCAATTTTACTTATTATCATTTCGAAAGGGAAACTGCATAGAGTTTAACACTACCTTCAATTAGTTAAAGTTGTCATTTATATCCCAGCGGGAATAGGTACCAAGCGGATATGGGCCGGTTTTTGTTTAGGGCTGCAAGGATCCTTTGAAAAAACCATATAGGGTGATGTCCTAGAGCTTTCACAGGCGTGGTAGTTGACCAAGTTTCTTCGGGGAAGCACGTACAGGTAAGTAGATGAAAGATCGTCATGAGGTGTGGATGGTCCGCCCGCCTCCCCCCATACACCCCCCGCTTCAATAGGTGGCCGGAATCCACCCACTTGCTTGATTTACGGCAACTAAAAATTATGAATTAGCTCCCTTTCGGTTTAGTAACCGCGTTGATTTTTCCCCTCAGAAATGTTTTACATTTTGAATATTTTGATATCGATTTTCCCAGGAAATATTTGAAAATAAGGGGGTTTTCATCGATCATCTATCGGTGGGGGGTTTACGCCGACGAATTTTTCCCGAGGGGGGCACACGATGGGGGTGAAATGACGCTGTTTTTGAACCGTGCAGTCGGGCATTTCCACCCGGAACCCTATAGGGCACCACGAGGACTTCTTGCAATGGCCCTTAGTCTTACCCTATCAAAACTCCATCGTGACATTTTACGAAGCGTCTGACCAGTGGGTCCCCGGGGGGGGGGGGGGGGGGATGCGCCAGGGCCCCCCCCCTTTTGCAAAAAAAAAAAAAAAAATATATATATATATATATATATATATATATTATATAAATAAAAATTTTAAAATTAATATAGATATATCAAAAAGGGGGGGGTCCAGTTTGGCCCCTTTGCTTTTGGCAGTTTTTGCGGGGGAACGGGGGCAGCGGTCAAAGGTTTTTTAAAATCCCAGTCTAAAAAGTACAGAAGTCTACCCCAAAGCAACAAAAAGTTTTTTGTGAAACCGAAGTTTTTTACCACTTTTAAAATCTTTACCCTATTACTCATAAGGGGCTTTTCACGAAAAAGTTTTTTTGCACAGGCCCCATTGATTTTTAAGCACTACTTGCATGTCAAATTTCAGCTCAAAACGACAAAAATTTTGGGTAGTTATTTAAATTTTTGGCCCTTAAAATGGTTCCCCCCCCCTTACGCGAAAAGGGTCTTATGGTAAGTAGCAAACCCCTTCGCTCGGCCAATTATATTAATAATATTATATATTAAATATATATATATATATTATATTAATATATTTTAATTATAATAGAAGTATAGATAAGATATAGATATAAGAAAGATAAAAAAATTTTTTTAAAAAAATAATAAATTCATTTATTGGCAGCGAGGAAGCGAGTGCTTTTTACCATAAGGGCCCGTGGAACCCAAATTTAAGCCAAAAAGTGAATATACTCCCAAATATTATCGGATTTAGCTGAAATTGGGAAAGCAAAGTAGTGCTGTCAAAATCAATGGGGTCTGGGCCCCCCAAACTTTTTTTCGTAAACAAACCCAAGGTAAAATTAAAGGGATTATTTTAATTAGGCCAAAAAACTTGGTTTTTCAAAAACTTATGGTTTGCTTTTAAAAAGACTTTTTGTAACTTCTGTAGACTAGGATTTTAAAAAACTTTGACTCGCTGCCACGTTCCCCCGCAAAACGGCCAAAACAAAGGGGGCCCGAGGTGGACGCCCCTTGGGTCTAGAAACTTTTTGGGAGCGAGCGAAAGCGAGCTGTATTTCCCTAAAAACCATTCGCGTAAGGGGAGTGGAACCCAAATTTAAGCCAAAAAAAGTGAAAAAAATACTCCAAATATTGTGGATTGAGCTGAAATTTTAAATGCAAGTAGGCTGTAAAAATCAAGGGGTTTGTTAAACAAATTTTTGCGTAGAAAAAGCCCTTTAAAAAAGGTAATTTGGTTATGAGTAATTGGTGGAACGGGCTCGCGCCACGTTTCCCGCCCCCAAAAATGAGCCCCCAAAAACAAAGGGGCCCAGAGGCTGGACGCCATACTTGATTTTTAATTTGGGAGCGAGCGAAGCGAGCTGCTACTTACCATAAGACCCATTCGCGTAAGGGGGAGGGAACAAACCAAAAAAGGGAATAAATACTCCAATATTTAGATTTAGGAAAAGACATGCAAGTAGTGTTCAAAATCAATTGGGGTCTGTCCAACAAACTTTTCGTTAAAAACAACCCTTAAGAGTAATTAGCGAATGGTTAAAATTTCGGAATGGCTGTGCCCGTTTAGCCGCAAAACTGAGCCAAAAGCAAAAAGGGGCCCAGAGGTAGCCTAAATTATTTTAAAGACTAGTAAACGGCAAAACGGCTGTAAAATTACCTTAAAACCCTTTTTAAAAGGGGGGTTTGGGCCAAGTTAGCCAAAAATTAAAAACCCCAAATATTGCGGTAGCTAAAATTTACATGCAAGGTGCTTTCAAAAACCCCTGGGGTTTGGGGGGGAAAAAATTTTTGGTTAAAAACAACCCTAATAGTAAATTAGCGAAATTTAATTTGGGAAAAAAAATTTCGGTTTTACATCTTTTTTTTTTTTTGCGTTAACCTTAACCGGTAATAGGGATTTTAAAAGGCACTTTTACTGCTGCCCCGTTCCAGCCGCAAAAACTACCAAAAAAAAGGGGCCAGAGGCTGGACGCCATACTTGATGGCAGCGAGGAAGCGAGCTGTTCTTACCCCTAAGACCCTGGAAAAAGTTTAAGCCAAAAAGTGAATAAACTCCTAAATATTGTCGGATTAGTGAAAAATTTGACATTTCAAGTAGTGCTGTCAAAATCAATGGGGGTCGTTTTAACAAACTTTTGCGTAAAACAAGCCCCCTTTAAAGGTAATTTGGTAATTATTTAAAAGTGTCGGATTGGGGAAATTTTCAGCAAGGGGCCAAAACTGGGCCCCATAAAAAAATTTTTGCGAGAACAACCCTTAATAGAATTGCGTTAATTAAATTAAGCCAAAAAAAAACTTCTTTCAAATAATTTTGGTTGTTGAGAAATTCTGAAATTTTTGAATAGGTATTTTTAAAAAATTTGAGTCCTGAGTTAGCCCCAAGAATAGGAAAAAAAAGGTTTCCAGGGTGGACGCCTAACTTGGATTGGGAGGAGGGAAGCGAGCTGGGGAACTTTCCCAAAGACCGGCTAAGGCAGGGGCGGCAACCTTTCGTGCGAGGGTTGGAAAGCTTCCTTTTGGAGTAGCGCGGGCCGGAAATGCCAAAAAAGATCCCAAAAAATGACAGTGTACAACATTTTTTATAGAAAAGCAGGCACACCAGTGACTAGATTACAAGAAATTTATTGAAAAACATGCAAATCATTGACTGCAGAAAACAGTTTGTAACAATATGCAAAAAAATATAGAAAAGCAGGCAAACCAGTGACTAGATTACAAGAAATTTATTGAAAAACATGCAAATCAGTGACTGCAGAAAACAGTTTGTGACAATATAAATTTTTTTTTGTAGAAAAGCAGGCAAACCAGTGACTAGATTACTATAAATTTATTGAAAAACATGCAAATCAGTGACATGCAGAACACAGTTTTATCAAGAGACATGCAAATTAGTGGGATGGTTGGTGCTGTTTGCCATGGAGAAGTGATTCAATGTCTGGATCGATTGATGAGGTAGACAAGAGCAGAATGTCATTGAGGTGGCGGTCACTTAGTGGGAGCGAAATGCGAGGACTTTGTATATTTCATTTTTGAAAAGAGTTGTTCACAACAGTAAGTGCTGCCAAACATGGCAACGATGCGTTTTACATGCTCAATGTAATTTGGAAATTTGTTAGAAGGGAGGACGAGGTCACGGAAGAAGGACAGTGGAGAGGCGGTACGGTACTTTGCCTTCAGTTCGTCATTACACTGAAGCTCCACCAACTCCATCTGCAGGAGGGCAGGGGCTTCGTCCACAGGGAAGTCAAAGGGGGAGGTGAACAACTTGAAGCCCGGAGCCAGTGGCCTGACACCCGTGAAACGGGAGGCAAATTCCTCCCGCAAAGAGGTGACAACACCAACACAAGTGTTCAGGTCCACGTCATCAGGTGCACAAGCCGCAATACGAGGAAAATGCATAAACTGACCAGCAGCCAGTTGAGCCTCCCACAAGCGCAGCTTTACCTCGTAGGCGGTGATGTGCGAATACATGTCTGTGACTAGAATGTTTTTGCCTTGCAGCTTCACATTGAGGTCATTTAGGTGCGTAGTGATATCTGTGAGCAGGGCCAGACGAGCAAGCCATTGCGGGTTGGAAAAATGATCAGCACCGGGGAGGTTCTTTTGACGAATGAAGGTGGCGATCTCCTGCTGCAGGTCGCACACGCGGGACAGCATGGCTCCATGACTCAACCAGCGGACCTCACAGAATGACTCAACCAGCGGACCTCACAGAAGTAAAGCAGGTCACCATAGTGTGCGTTGACTTCGTCCGTTAAGCCCCGTCCACACTGTGCCTCATGACGCGCGCGCTGTTAGTGGTGGTGTTGAAAATCGAGCTTTTCAACACCGCCATGCCGTCATGCTGAGCTAATCCAACCAGGCCCGATTGGGTGGACACGCTGAGGTCCCTCAGTGCTGCACTTGACTTCATTAAGAGAGGACGTCGCTCGCCGCGCTCCATGATGTGTATTAATTTAATATACGGTATTATCAAAATACCAGATGAATGAGATGATATTTAGGAAGACTGAACATGCCATCATCTTCACGAGACATTACTGCGTGTCATGAATATAAATAAATTGCAGTAAACTATACCAAGAATAAGATAACAAGACTAAAGCAAAATAGTGCATAAACATTTTTTCCTCTCACACCTTTTTTTATTCAACTCCTTGTTATTTCTGTAATTTTGCTTGCATTGCATTTTTATTTACTGTATCGGAATCAGCACACTTTTCCGATTCTAACGGTATATGATACGTCTCAATGCAAAAATATTAGGGTGGTCAAAAATTGCAATGAACATCAATCAAACTTGTGACGGAGCGTTGCCTCAGCGCCATGGTGGTGAGGCACAGTCTGGACACTCGGGTGGGCATACAACACATCCACCTGCCTCGTGAATCTCTGCATGAGGCACAGTGTGGACGGGGCTTTAGTGCCTGGAACTGGCGGTGGTTAAGGCTGCGGGAGAGGATGGAGGGTTTACACTTTACGACTACAGACATAACATCAGTAAGGTTGGCAGACTTGGAGCACAGGGACTCTTGGGGATGATGCAGTGCACCTTGTGGATGGGCTGGGTGGTCTGGCGGCCTCACAGTGGGCGCACTAGCAGTGAGGCGGCACCCTTCTTCTTTCCAGTCATTGCTGGGGCACCGTCGGTCGTCACGCACTCGAGAACTGGACAGGCGAGGGAGTGTTGCTTCACACACTGAAGCCCCGGGGGGTCGAAGATGTCTTGCCCAGTGGTGGTTTCCGTGCAATGGAACAAGCTGGAGAAACTCCTCATAAACCTGAAGGGCCAGCAGTGGGCTCCACGGATGAAAATGGCCAGCTGGGCTGTGTCCTTCATGTCTGTGCTCTCATCAAGAACGAGAGAGAAGGCATCGAAATTGAGCAACAGATCTTAAGCGAGTCGTTCCCGCTGTCTGACATCTCCTCAATGCGACGACAAACAGTGCGGGGTGAAAGGGTCACACTTTCAAAGGCAGAACGCTTTTCAGGGACAGAGGGAATCTATCACAACCATGATGCCCCTCCTTTATAAAGTCCCGTCTGTGAATGGCTTCATCGGCGAGAAGGAGGCGGGAAACCTCATAGCTGGCACGCGTCACTTTGTCAGCCTTTAGTAGTCTGCTTACGGAAGAGTGAAGTGCTTTTCTGCAAGTTGTCTGACAGTTTGACAATGGCCTCCTTCCTCTCGGGAGCAGACATCGATGCAAAGCTCGATGCTTGGTGCTGGTTCCCAGTAGGGGCGCACATTATACTCTTTGAGGACAGCCACAGTCTTCAAGCAAATGAGGGCACTGGGCCTGTCAAAATCGTTCAGTGAAAAAATTTTTCTCCACTCGGGTTAACCCACATATCCTTTCTTTCTTAATTTGCGCATATGATTAAAAAAAATGAAGAATAAGCAAATCCGAATTTAAGATACATGTTAGCCAATGCAAAATTTTTGTAAAAAAAAGATACAATAATAAAATTGTACGACGTCCCACAGTGTTGACAACAACGGGGTTTGGAAAACTCGTGCGTGTGTCCGGTTTGGGAAGGGGCTGTTTGGTGCGGCATGTGGTTTGGTAAGGCTCGAAGATTGGTTGGGGCACCGACAGACCAAAACCATCGATAATTGGACTGGAAGGGATGGGGAGCTTGAGGTTGGTGGTGGTGGGGGGCCAAGGAGAAGCAGGAGGGAAAAAATTTTAAAGAAGGGGGGAAAGGGGGGACCCGGAGAGGAAGGCGAGGAGATGTTGGGAAAGAAGCCCCGGCGTGGAAATGCTTGCAGCCGGGCTTTTGGGAAAAGGGAGATCCCAAAACGGAGGGGACATGAAGGAAAAATTTTCCAAAGTGGGCTGGCCCTTAAAAATTTTCCTTTTCATCAAGACCGGAGGCTCGAATAAAGCCGACACTGGTCACTGACTTCCCCATCAAGGGGCCATGGGGTTAAGCCTCCCCCACTTCGGCAGGACAAACGCTTCTGGGAAAGGGTCTACCAAACCATGTGCCTTTTAAAGGTCCCTCGTTGGCTCTCCCCAGGAAAAAAACCTCACCTACCCATTTTTAAAACCCCAATCCTTTACCCCATAACTTTTCCAAAAGTTCTTAACATTTAAACCCAACCCCTCTCCCCAAAAAAACCACACCACCCCCCAGGGGGGGCAATTTTTTTAAAGCCAGTTGTGGGCTGGGTGTAAATTTCCCCGGAAAAAACTTTCCCGGTTAAAGGGAACGGAGGTTTCCTAAAATTGGGCCTACAGTGAGCTAAAAGAGGAAAAGAAAAAAGCCGGGCAATATCCCAATGTTAAGGACCTAAGTTTATAGAAAAACCCCCTCAAAATTTAAATTGTACCGTACGTAAATTGCGCAAAGTGACGCTTTTTTGGCGTGCGGTGTAGGTGGGCCCTTGTGTTGTGGGGGTGGTGGGACCCCTAGGAAAACCCGCCCCCCCCCGGGGCCCCCCGGCCCCTGAAAAGAAGGAAGGAGCTGACCCCCGTGATGTATAAAAAGAGGGGGAAAAGAAAGGGAGCAGAAAAAAAAAGAAGGGAATAAAGGAGAAAAACGGGATGGGATTTAGGGGTGGGGGAGGACCCCCCCGGGTTTCCGTTAACCTCCCCCCTTTGGGGGGTTGTACTTTCTGCAGCTCCGGGCCCGGGGCAGACCCCTTCTTTCCGGGGTTCCCGCCCTTTTTTCTTTTTTAAAAAATTTTCTGCTTTTTCCCCCCCCCCACAGCCTTCCCCCCAACCAAAAAGGGGCCCCTTTGCTGGGCAGGGGAAAACCAAAAAACCCCCAAAGGGTTTCCCCTTTTTTTTTTCCCCCCCCCTAGAAAAAAAAAAAAAAAGGGTTGGTTTCCCTTTAAAAAAACCGTTTTACTGTGGGCTGGGCCTTTTTTTTTTTTTTTTTTTTTTTTTTTTTTTTTTTTTTTTTTTTTTTTTTTTTTTTTTTTTTTTTTTTTTTTTTTTTTTATTGGCCCCCCGTTTAAAAAATTTTGAAAACCCCCCCACCTCCAAAAAAACCACCCCCCTTTACCATCCCCAAATACACTAAAACACACTTTTAAACACCCCTAACACCCCCCGCCTTAACTACTTAAACCCCCCAAAAACACTCTTTTCCCCTCAAAAACACACTCCACACCCCCCCCGCCGGTTTTGTTTCATCGTGTGGTCTTTTGTTGATGTTTATAGTTTTTCCCGCCAAATACAGACGTGTTTTTGCGCGCGCTGTTTGGTTAAAGCGGTGGGGGGCACTAAGAGGGTTGGCCTTACACGAAGAAAAGAGAGTTCAAAAATGCTTCCTTTTTAGTCTTCTTCCCGGGTTAACTAAGTCGTTTTTTAGGACCAAAAGGGGGTTTTAGTTTAGACCCCCTTTGGAAAATGCCCGCTGTGTTACCTGTGTGCGTCATCTGCCGCGCACGCGAGTGACGCGTTTTTTGTGCGTAGCAGGTAGCTACCGGCCCCCCCTTGGGTAAATTTTTCCCCTGCTAGCGGGGGGCTGGCGCCCCCCCAGGGCAACCCACCTGCCATCCCCTCACCTGTGCCTTCCTAAAAGAAGAAGGCAGCTGCCACCCTTGATAGCATCTACGAGGACATCGCCAGGGTTATTTTCCCCCAAGGGATCCTCGCACCCCTCAAAAACAACCACCCATGGACTCACTCCCCATGGCCCAGTCCACCCTAATGTGGACTGGGAGTTTCAGCCAGGAGCCGGGGGACGGTTACCGCTCCGCTCCCTCTTTCCGTTCTAAACACGTTAACGGCTCCCCCTTTCGGGTGCTGATTTCTGCACCCCCCTGGGCTTCGTCATCGCCAGCCTGTGCTTGATTTTGTGGATTCCCGCCCTTCGTGGGCATCACAGCCTGCCAGACTGTGTTTCTCCCGCCCCCCTGTCTACATCACCGGGAATGGGGGCAGCCAGAGGGATGTTCGGTGGAGACGCCTCATGTCCCCCCCCTCCCTCTCCGATCAAGGGGGCAGGGGTCATTCTCCCTCGCGGGAAAAGGGCCTTTTAAAAGGGGCCCCCTCCACCGGCCCAAGACCCCCCTTTCCCCTTCCGGAAGCGATTTTTTTAGGCGTCCTAACCTCCCCCCCCCCGAGCTGGGGGTCGGGGTTTTTGCAAGGGGTTTTTGCCAACCCCTGCAGGGGGTCTCCCACCTCCACCTTTCGCCCCTTGGCAAGTACGTCCTCGAGGGGGGGAAACCCGCCCCTGGGAAAACGGCCCCGTGCCCTTATAGTTGTGTTCTGGGAGCACAACATCCCCAAGGTACCTGAATGGGGAAAGGGCCTCCTTTACCCTGGGGAATGGAAGCCACCTGCCGCAGGGCTGGGGAGCGTGAAGGCCCTGACTACTTTACGCCAGGGGGGGGCCCCCCCTAATGACAAGGACTGAAATCGGTGAGGGGCCCCCGGAAGGACTTTCGGGGGGGATCCTTCGTTTGGTGTCGAGGTGGTCGAAATCACCTGGATCCCGCCCCCCCAACTGCCCCCAAAATTTTCCACCCAAAAACAGGGAAGTGGCTCCGGGCTAAAATTTAATTTTAAAAGGGTTTTAAATTTTTTATTATTTTTCCCTGTGTGTGGGTGATTTCGAATTACTTTTAACACCGGGTTCCTGGTTCCCCCCTACGGCCTCCCCCATCCAGCTGAGTATCACCTAAAAAGGGTTTCTTAGTTGGGGATCAATCCCGGGTTTATCCATTAATCGGGCACAGAGTCAAAGTGATTGGCGCGGGAGGGGAAGGAGATCAACAGCAGCTGCATAACCTTACCTTGACCCACCGCAGGCCGGTCCTTTCCATCCCTCACCCGAACCCAAATCTACCCCAAGGGGGTCCCCCCGGGTTGAGTTTTCCACATTACAAGGGAATGGGTTTTTGAACTTGGAAGATAATGCCTCCTCCCCCAAGATTCGTCCCCCCCCCCCGGGCCCCAGCCTTTCCCCTTACCCCGGCGAACCCAGGAATGTAACCGGGGTTCGCCTTTCCCATTAAAGATGCCCCAAAGGGAAATTCTCCATCCCCCACGGGGTAGGCCCCGGCAGGCTCCCCCCCCCCGTGTCGGGACCAGGATGGCCTTCCCCCATGAATTTTTTTTTTCCCCCCCCGCTTTCCCCCAGGCCTCCCCCCCCCCCCAGGTTTTTTTGAATGCAGTCCGACTTTGTCCTAATATACGGTACCTCCTTTTTTCCCCCTTTTAAGGGGTTACAATACCAGAATACACCTTGGGGGGATTTCCCTTTGTGGCCCACCCTTCCATATCATTCCTTCTATTTGAAATAGGGAGGCCCCTACCTCCCCCGGAACCCCGGCCCCCTCCTTAGAAACACAGCCCAGCTACATGCGGACCCCTTCCTTCGGGTGGGGTTGTGTGCGGGGGCTCCCCCTCATCTAGCGCTAAACCCTTGGGTCTCCATCCTCAGGCGGCCCGCCAACAGGGCCGGGGTGGGGTGTCCCCCTTCCCTCCGAGAGGGGCTCTACCCCTGCGCCCCTTCCTCAGGGGCCGGGGGGGCCCCTGGAGGTTTTTTGCTGCCAGGTTACCCCTCCTAAAAGTTCGCTCACCGTGGGCAGTGTTTTAAAACCCCGGGGGGTGCCCCCATTTCCCCATAGTTTGAACACACTCGCCTCTCTCCCTCCCCCCCGGTGCATCATGGGGGACAAAATGCACCCCACCAATTGGGAGCCTGACCTGCCCCCCCATAAACGGAACCCCTCAGGAAAACACATTATTCCAATAATTTTGGATTCCCCTCACCCCCCCCCTAGCTGTGAGCCCCCCGGGTCTGGCCACCAGGTTCATCCCCACCGGTGCTCCCCGGTCCTGGACTGTTTAATGGTCCCCCGGGCCCTTTCACCACCTCCCCCTTCTCTACGGGGCCCATAAGGGGAGGACACCTTCCTGTGCGGCCTCTGTCCCAAGGCTCCCCCGATCCCCCCTCCTGGCTGCCGCCCCGCGGAGAATTACATCCTCCGAGGGGCCGCGATACGGGAGGCCCCCCAGACCCCCACCGGAATTTACCTTTCCCCTTGGGTGACGCCCCCGGGTTTTCCCTTTCCCTCGGACGCGGAAACAGCGGTTTCGGCTGCCCTTCCCCCTTCCACGCGTCGCACCCAAAACCCCGTCGCCCTGGGAAGCCCCGGTGGAATGACGACTGTGCCCCGGGGGTACTGGCCCCCCCGTCGAGCCCGGGAAACCCGTGGCGGGGGAACCCACGATACTGGCCGGGACTACCATCCGTCTTGATGCCCTCTGCGCCAAGACCATCCTCAAGGCCAGAGGGGTGCATGGGTTCCCGGCCCCCTCCCTCTCCTTCTCTTCCTCCCCCAAGAGAACGTGGGGGCCTCCTGCCCTCTATGGAGGGGAGGAAGGCGCGCCACCCCCCCCCATGACAGACGGGGCCCGGTCCCCGTTGGGTAACCCCCCAAAGGCGGAGGCCCCGGCCACCCTACCACCCAAATCGGCCCTCCCCTCCTTTCATCTCCGGGGGGACCTCCACCGTGCTGTCTCCATTTTTTCCCTCGCCCCCCAGGGATCCCGGACCCCGCTCAAAACCTTTACCCGGGGGAATCGATGCGGGCCCCGTCCACGCGCATGCCGGCAAGGCAGTGGACGAGACTGCATTCCTTATACTTCCTCACCCACCCACCCCCCCCCCCCCATACAGGACTGCCTCTTGTCCTAACAAAACCATGGGAGACAAACCCGGGACCCACCCGTTGGGAAGCCCTCTGTCCCCCACCCATCCCCAAGCCGGGGAAAACCAAAAGTCCCGTCCCTACAGGCCCCTTGCATCCTCCCTGCATTTGGGAAAAAGTGGAGGGCCTGGTGTCCACAGCCCGTTTCCGGTGGTGGGGGAGAACTCTTTTTGAGGGAGGAGCAGGCGGCTTTCGCCCCCATTTGAGGCACCCCGGACGTGCTGGGTCAGCTGGAAAACTGTTTGTGAACCTACCCTCAGCCCAGGTCATGACTACCTCTTATTGACCTGGAAGGAGCCCTTCGAAAAAGCACCACTAGGGGATCCTGTACAAACTGGTCGGCATGGGCTTTCCCGGGGACCCTTGCCTGGGTCCAAGACTTTCCCTTTTTGGGCGCTCCTATAGGTTTTGCGGGGGGCGCCTCCTTTTCACCCCCCCCTTCGCAGAGGGGTTCCCCAAGGGTCCTCCTCAGCCCTCTTTTTATTTAACGTCCCCCTCCAGACCTTTTCCCTTTCCCCCCCTCACCCCCCCTCCTTTTTCTACGTGACGACTATCCATTGTCCCGGACCAACCTTTGCCCCGGCGCAGACCCCCCTGCAAGAGGCGGGAACCTCCCTGGGGACTGGGTGACCACCTGGGGTCTTAAGGTCAGCGCCCCCAAAAGCACCTTATGTGTTTTTTACCCCTTAAGCGACTTCCCTCCCCCCCTACTCTCCAAAATGTGAGCCGGGGAGTACCTTCTCCAGGACGCACATTTCCTGGGGGGTGCGGCTGAGGTCCCGCCCCTCCGGGCCCGGGGGAAACGATTATCTCGCACCCCCTGCACAAACGCTTGGACTGATAAACGGGTTGCCGGGGTCCTTTGGGGGGCCCAAACCCATCTCCTCAATCTCCTTGCCCCCATCCGGCTCAAAATCATACGGCGCAGCATTAGGGTCAGCGGCACGGCTGTCCTCACCCCGGGTCCCCCCCAAATCAGCCCTTCGGATTCCAGGGGTCATGAAATCCTCTCCTTTATCTCCCTGCATGCCGAAGTGGGATCCCCCCCTTTTTCCCCCCACAGAAGGGGGGTTCTGTGCCCGCACTACCACCGATCTTGTGCTGCCCCAGGCTACCCCTTTGCTACTCTTTACAGCAACTCTGGTGGGACCATCCACGCCTGTTTGGGTTTCCGGGGGCCAGACAACCACTGTGGGGAGGGGCCCGCAGGCTCTCCCGTCTTTGACCTACCCCCCCCACCACCACAACCCACCAAACCCAAACCCCTTCCCCCCCCACCCTGGTGGACACCCCTCTAAGTTACCCCGCACCTTCCAGGCCTCCCCTTCGGACTCTGCAGGATTCTGGCGGGGGCACATTAGCCAGAGGAAGGGCATGTACCCCCCCACCACATCAAAATCTTTACCCATGGGTCACACTCCCCGTCACCCCTCCACGGCGGCGCCGTCTATGACCCTGCCCAAACCCCTCTGCAGGACATGGAGGCTCCCACCGGAGACAGACGTTCTGACGTCGAAAACTCTACCCTCCACCGGGCCCCACACACCTCCATCTCTCTCCAAGGGAAGGTGTGATCTACACAGCCCCCTCCCCCCTCCCCTTCCCCCTCTCCCGCCCCCCCCCCATCATCCACGTCCCTCGTCCCCGTCTCAGAGAGCCCTTTGCACCTCAGAGTACCTTTGGGACTTTGCTGCACCCTTTCCACCAGGGGGGGATATCGCTTTTTATTGGGTTCCTCCCCCCGCTGGGACCCCCGGGACGAGGTAAGATTCTGCTGCAGGGGACCTTTAAATCAGGTAAACACAAAACCCTTCCCTCGCCCCTCTCCACAGCCACACGCTACTCCCGGGTCTGCCGCCCTCACCTGGAAAACACGCTCGGCGTGCCCTCCGCATCACCCCATGGGCCATTACCGCAGTACCCTTTCCCCCCCGGGGGGAACGGCAAAATCCCGTGTCCTGGAGTCACCCTCCCCCGCCTCAGCCTGGGGCACCACGCAAATCACAGCTCACCCCACCGTCTTTGCTGTCCCCCGACCCGACTGCCCCTGGGGCAGGAACGTCTCTGAACTATTGAACACTTTCTGCTGCAGGTCCCCGCTTCCACCCCACCCGGGGTGCTACAGTCTCAACTCCTCGCCCTGAAATCAACACCTTTACCTGGCCACCCTCCTGGCGGGGGTGGGGGTCCACCCCTCCCGGGAACACGCGGGCATCCCCCTCACCGTCCTTTCCCGAGGAAGACAGGTTAACTACCGCGCCGGATAGCATCATAGGACTCACCCGGGCTCAAGTGTTCCCCAAGGATCCTCGCGCCCAAAACAAAACAAGAACAAGAACTGGGCTGAAACAAGATTTAAATGACTTAAAGGCCTTTGAATGTCTTTCAGTAGGTAAATTGATACCCCTACATGTCCATGATATTTGATGTTTGGGTAAAGATTTACAAGACGGTAAAAAAGCAGTTTCAAAAAATACTATCCTTTACCATGACTGGGGGGGCGCAGCGACCCAGACCCCCCTTTCTTCCGGGGGGGAATATTTAGTTAAGGTAGCCTACTGAGGTTTAAAATTAGGGTTAAATGGACGAGGACTTCGCGGGTTTTTTGAGACAACGCTATTTTTTTATATTTAAAAAAGGTGCTTTTTTTTAAAGGGATAGTCTTTTTTTGCGCAAACCCCTATTTTTAACAAAAAAAAAAACACCACCGAATTATAGGAAAATCTTAAAGTAATCGCCCGACCATTTCATCATTCCTTTATTTGTGTAGTTGAGTATAGCCATTTTTCGAGTGTATCAAAAAATATGTTGCATTTTCATCCATTTAGCCGTTTTTTAATAACCGCAATCAAAATCTTTAATTCCCCGACTTCGAAAAAAGTGCGGCAACTGGCAGACCCGGGGGCCACGGCCGGTCACGTCAAAGTGGAAGGCTCCCCTTTTCGCGCGACAGAAGCACGTAAAAAACCCAAGAGATAAATATAGTATGAGATTTTTTGGGTTTTCTGATGGATTTTTTTTTTTTTTTTTCGATATCCACATGCAGCATCCTTTATGGGGCAGCAAGCAGCTGGCCCTTTTCTCTCTCTCTCTCCTTTTCCTTTCCCCTCTCTCTTCTCTCTTTTCCCCTTCTCTTCCTTTCCCTTTTCCCTTTTCTTCTCTCTTCTCTCTTTTCCTCCCTCTCTCTCTCTCTTCCTTCCTTTCCCTTTCCCCTCTCTCTCCTTTTCCCTTTTTTCCCCTTTTCTCTTTCTTTCCCTTTCTTTTCCCTTCCTTTTCCCCTTTCTCCTTTTTCTCTTTTCTCTCTCGCCCCTCAGGGTGGCAAGGTTGGTAGAGACGTGAGCTCGCAATTTGGGAGGTCCCTGGCTTCGGTCAGCGGTTTGATCCCCTAGTTTTGTGGACGTGGGGCGCTTTGTATGTCAAAAACCTTGTAGTTGGTACTTTCAAAGTGTCTAGAAGGGTGAAAAAAATTTATCTCTCTCTCCCTTTCCCTTTTCCCTTCCCATCTCCTTTCTCTCTCTCTCTCTCGTGGGGTGAAGAGAGGAAGGGAAAAAAAAAATAGATGAAAAAGAAAGAAAAAGGAGAGAAAAAGAGAGAGAGAAAGGAGAGAGAAGGGAAAGGGGGAAAGGGGAGAGGAGAGAAATTTTTTTCATTTATTGTCTTATAGCTTGTATTCATCTTTTTTGTTTTTATAATTTTTTTTTTATTATGGGGTGGTGCGTGCACCCCCC
Organism: Chionoecetes opilio; assembly: GCA_016584305.1. NCBI lineage: Eukaryota > Metazoa > Arthropoda > Malacostraca > Decapoda > Majidae > Chionoecetes > Chionoecetes opilio. The sequence goes on along the minus strand of JACEEZ010008525.1, from coordinate 23,644 downwards.
TCACCACTACCAACGGTTCGGGGCCCCGGGGGGCTTTCCTCCAGGCGGGCCAAACTGACACCCCTGGGGGGCCAGGGCCCAAAATGACCGTGACCGCACAGCTGCTGACGGCCCGCTTCCGCAGGATCCCCCCCAACCACACTCTCAAACCCTCTGCCCTTTCTCGTGCAGTCTCACAGGAAAGCCAAGACTGATGGGGGCGCAAGGCAATGTGCTAAAAGTTCAAACCCCGGCCCCTTGCGTCGTCACCGACGGCCTCCACCCCGCGGGGGAGCAGCCCTGGATACCCACAAAGCGGGGATAAAGACGGGTTGTCTTTCGGATCGTCCGTCGGGTTGTAAATCTATCGGTCGTGGGGATGCAAATCGGTCAAAAGCTCTTCTTTCCTTCTCAGCCACTCTCATTTCCTTCCGTGGTTCGGACGAACCCACATTAAAATCCGACCCCTTTGCTATAGACGGAGGTATTCTTTTCCCCCCTTTTTCTGCTGCAAACTTTTTACTCCTACAATCCACTCGCCCCCCCCTCCTCCTCAACTCCTGCTACTATCCTCCCGTGGTTGGGACGGGGGCCAAATTTAAAATCCAATGACCCCGCTGCTTACGGGGTAATTTTACCCTTTTTAGCTGCTGAAAAAATTTTATACTCCTACTTTCCACTCCGTTCGCTCCCCTTTCCCCCCTATCCATGGTTCGGTTTCCACGAAAAACTGTGGGTCCTCCGCTATACGGGTCCTTCTCCCCCTGTCCCTTGGAAAAAATTAAAACAAAAAAAAAAAAAACACTTTAATCCGGACTTTTTTCACCTTTTTTTCACAAATTTTTTCCTCCGGGGTATGTTTTGGAATGGGGGGGGGGGGTTTTGAGAATGATGCCACCCGCCCTGGGGTGCCGTGGCGTTTGGGGTGTGCGCGGTACGGTAGTGAAAAAACAAGTAAAAACTAAAACCCCCAAAATAAAGAAAAGTAACAAAAAAAAAAACAAATAAGAAGAAAGAAGAGAAGAAGGGAAAAGGAGAAAAAAAAAAAAAAAGTCAAGCCTGAAGACAAACAAGAAGATAAAACAAAACGAAGAACCCTGCGGTGGGCGGGGGTTGTGGGCGCGGGGTTGTTTTGGGGTGTGCCCGGGGGTTCCATCTTTCGAGGCTCATCCTGCCAAGCCGTCCCGAGGGGTTTTCTGTTTCTGTGCGAGTTGGGGAAAACTGTCGAGATGTCGAGACCGCCCCACAAAACACACAAACACTTACAGCATCGGGGGTTAAACCCCCGGAGCCTTTTTTCTTACTACCTCCTTTCTCTCCCCCATCTATTCTTCTCCCTGCCCCCCTTTTCCCCCTCCTGCTTTCTCTTTTGTTGTTTGATTTGATGATTTTACTAGAAAAGGGGTTGTTTTTTTTTTTAGAAATTTTTTTTAAAAAACAGGGTGCGTCTTCCAAGAGCGGGTCTTACAAGCCATAAAATCGGTACCTAAAAGGTAAATCCATAAATTTTTCTGAACTAAACATTCATTGTAATCTTACTCAGAAGGGGTTCAGGGCCCTTAAACCCTCTTGGGAAATTCATTAATAAGTGGAGGTATGATTTTTTTTATTTTTCCAAAATAAATTGAAATGTTTGACCAAGAAGTCAACCATAAATTTGGCACCTTTTTCCATCCGCGCCCGCCATGGAGCTCATGTGGGGTATAATGCATTTTAAAAAACTGGTGCAGGAATTGGTCTCTCAGTGAGGCGGGTTTCCCCACAGAAAAAATGATGGGGGAGCCACAGAAGGGGCAGGGGAACCCTTGACAAGGGGGGGGAAGCAAGGTGTCGGCCCTGCGGGGTTTTAGCGTTTTAAGGCAGTGTGTAATTTTTTTATTTTGTGACTGTCCCACTTTTAAAGGTGCTGGGTCAGGGGCGAAGCTGGATGATCGTTTGGCAAAAAAGGGGGCTTATTCTAGATCGCCGAGGGTTCCCGCGGGAGGGCTGCTGAGTATGGTGGCGAAATTTTGCTGCGGGGGAGGCTGGGGGGCCGGGGCAGCAGATGAGTGGGGAGCACGGGATCAGTCTGCCTCAGGTGTGGGGGGGACAGCTGTGATGGAAAGAATCACCTGGGGGAGGCAGCTAGGCCACAAAGGAGAGAAAAAATGGGGTCCCAAAGATGGGGTCAAAATCATTCAGATAAAAAGTGTGAGTCGATAGACATTCCCTACACACAGGGTGTTGAAAATTGAATGTTTAGAGTGGGGGAAAAATTTCTCAAAATCTCACCTCACCACACACACCCTGAACACAGTGGGTTAAAAAATATGAAGTTTAGAGTGGGGGAAAAGTTTCTCAAAACTACCTCCCCAAAACACCCCGGGTCCAGTGGTGGAAAAAAAAGTTTAATTTGGGGGAAAATTTACTAAAAGTGCCCACCAACCCCCGGGTACACAGGGCACTGGTGAAATTATAATGTTTTAAGGGGGGGAAAAGATTTACTGTAAAGCCGCCTCACCAACACTTTGAACACGTGTGAAAATTATGAATGTTTAGATTTGGGGGAAAATTTTTAATAATAATTTAAACCCTCCCCAAAACCCCAACCCTAATACCAGTGGTTTTAAAAATTATAAATGTCTAGAGTGGGGGGAAAAGGTTCACTAAAAAGGTAGCCTCACCAAACCCCCCCTGACAACAGTGGTTTTTTAGAAATTAGAATGTTTGAGTGTGGGAAAAATGTACTCCCGCTCTAATTCATGTACAACCCTGAGAAAACCTGCTATAAAAAATTCAAGTGTGATTTTTGTAGCAAGTGTTTCAATACAAAAAGTGAATTGGGAGGCACTGAAAACCCCCTTAGGGTGGTGGTTGTGTGGCAAATGTGGTTGTAGCTGTGCCTTTTGGGGTGTGTCTTGTGTGGCAACGGGGGGTGGTGTGGGTATGTGTCACATGTATCTTCTAGTTGTAACATACAGGAAAAAAGCTAAGTCGTACTGTCCCTCTCAGAAAAATACAATTACCACTTGGTTTGAATTCGTGAAAATTTTTGGATGTACCACCTCCTTATCCAATTTTTTCCCCGTTTTAAAAAAGATCTGTATGGAAGCTTACTTCTTAAACCCCTTTGAAGGGGTCCTCTTCAATTCTTCCCCAGACCTCTTATCTCTCATCCCAAAAACATATCCTTCTATCAAAATTTTCAGTCCCCGGAAAAACCCGAACATTTATCAGACCCTTTGCCTTCTTATTCCGGGGGGAAATTTTAAACTAAAATCTTTTCCCTTTTACGATAAATCTTTCAAACTTGGGGCCACTTCATTCCGCCCTCTCTATTCTTTCAAATTTTTTTATATTTGTTTTCTATGCGGTGACCAAAACCCCTGTTGCATATTCCAACCTTAGTTGAATCATTGATAAAATCATTTTTCATCATCTATCCAATAAGCAAACGGCACTCTTATTGCCTTAAAGGTTTTTATGTTAAACCCCGGGGACTTTTTGATGTCCCTCTATTTGGTTCTAGTGACCATTACTCCCCCGGCTTTTTCTTCCTTTGTTTTTTTAATAAGGTACCTAGGCTCCCCCTAAAACAGAAATTGGTCGATAAACGAGGTTTTTTTTAGGTGAATTCGCTCTAAAGTAAAACTAACTTATGGGAAACATTGATATTGGTCGTCGGGCCCCCCTCCGTACCCGTACATTTTTACTTACTATAAAATAAAAAATAACTGAAATAACCCGGAGCTCCCCGAAGAGTAAATCAGAACATTAAAAATGATGTACCAAATTTTGGTGTAAATATTGGGAGCTAAAACTTACTGACACTAGAATACAAGCATTTTCATAGAAAAATGATATGTACTACATCCCCTTTTTCTTCTTTTTGTTTTAAAGTAATTTTTTTTTTTTTTCATAATATTTTTGAGGTTGAAGGCCCATGTACGCTTCCAAAATATCTCTATCGTTGCCCCAACTTCTTCAAAGCCCAAAGCTGCCAGATGTCAATACCTGCCTCCTCTTCCCCTGCCCGGGGGACGGCACCTGGAAATTTCCCCCTAACGCTCTCCCCCCCTGCCTCACCACCTTCTCCCTCTTCACGTGCCCAAACCCCCTCAATCGCCTTACTTCAGCACTACTTAGCTCATTCAATACACTTTTCTTGCATAAAATTTCTTTATTTTTTTTCATGATTTACTACATCCATGAATGAAAATTTCCCTTTCCCACTTTGTGGCTATATATTCATTAAAGGAGTAAAAATGTATGAGTGTTTAATCGTGATCATGATCATGATTTTTTTTTTCTTGATTAAAATCTATTAAAATCAAATTATTTAAGTAAATTTTTTTTTAAAACCCTGATTTCCAGTAATACCATAATGCGGAAATGTCTAAACTCGACCGTTTTCATACTGAATCTAATCTCATGTTAATCTGCTTACCCAGGGGGGCCCAGCAAGGATTTACGATTGGGGTATGAAAGTAGATAATCTATTAAAAAGCATTTTTCAAAGTTCTTTCATTTAAACAAAATTTTGTTCAAAAAAGACTCGGGCAAAAGATGAGCAAGGTCAAGGCCCGTAGGCGTCAGGGGGGGGGGGGCCCGACCCCCCCCCCCCCCCCCCCCCCAAAAAGTTTCCTAAGTTCGAGAATAATTGGAAAACAACATGTCAAAAAACTTCTTAACCCCTCACGCCCAGATCTTTTCCCTTTTTTATAAAAAAATGTATATTTTCGAGCCTAAAATTACAAAAACTTAACTGAATATACCAAATTAGCTAGTGGCAAGGAAAAGTTTATATCTATAAAATATTTCTTATATTTAAATTAAAAACGTCTAATGGTGGAATTACCATGGAAATTACTGTAGGTTAAGGGGTTAAGTCCAGGGGTAATACTCTGTATGTCACATGTTTGGGGAACTAAAGAATTTTTAATTTTGGGTTTAAAAATCCTTTTTATTGACAATATACTTTTTAGACTTACTTTACTTTTTTGGACATGGATGAACCAAGAGTTTAACCCAAATTGCCCATTTGGACGGGTGGCAAGTGGGTGATTTAGTTTAACAAAATGTGCATGGGGAATGCAATGGTTTTTAAATTTCTTATGGTAACCCTAATATAATTTGTTCACCCGGAAGGATGGGGGGCGAAAGGGGCAAGGTAGCGAGAAGGGGGAGAGGAAGGGGGGTGGTGGAACAAGAGGCTGGATCCTGGGGTTTTTAAAGGGTGGGGAGGGGCAAAGGAGACTCAATGTAGGCACCTTAGAGGGCTTGTCACAAAAGGCATGCAAGTAATACATTGACAACTGAATGCTGACTCTTTCAGGATGTGGCGTGATCCCCCCCAAGGTGCCGCAGGGGCCGGGCCCCAAAAATTTTGTAAGCTTCGCTGGGGGGGCACCAGAGGGCGTGAGGGGAGGGTTTTTTACGTAAATGGATAGCCGTGGGTGTGTTTTATCTGTAGGTTTTTCACTATTTACACTAAGGACTAGTTGATGACCCCAGTAGTTTGTAAAAAACTATAAAAATGTATTGGGGATGGAGGTCTAGTTTGTAGTATTGTTCACACAGTTTTAGTACTGCCCTCAGTTTTCAATGACAACACAAAGCTCAACCCCCAACCCTCCTGGTACCTCGTCACATCAAGGAAACCTCGTGATTAAAGGCATCCTAGTCAAACAATCAAAATTGGGGGCTTTCCCGGGGGGCGCGTGCCCCGCCCCCCCTAAAAGCCACCAGGGGGCACCACGCGTGATCCCCCTGGGGGTTTTCCCTCCATACCCAAACAGCTCTCACAGGAAACAGACTTCCCCCGCCACGACCTTTTGGGGGCCCCATTTTGGGCCCCCTCCAAGCCCGGGTTGTTCTTTCAGATCAACCCGATGGGGAAGATCAATTTAGGGGAACGTGCGTGCGCGACGTTTTGTTTTCGCTGACGGCATGCAGGAAAGGCCTCGATTTTAAATTTTACGGGGCAATTGCTGATTTGACACGTAATCATCCAAGCGATACCCCATGCTTTGCGAAGGACATTATTACCAAAGGCATCGATTCTCTCTTCAAGTCGCTATTTAGTGTCCATGCTGAACATGCCATAGAGTTAAGACAGGATCACAAACGACTTGAAGATCCGGATCTGTGTCCTGCACAGGTACCGACAACGCCAAAATACTCGTGCTGAGCGAAATCCATACACCGTCGGCTAAGTGCCAATCCGCCGTAAGACTTCTAAAGTAACACGCCGTCATTATGGACTGCGCTACCAAAGGTTACACTAGGGTCCCGCATTAAAGCGCGCGTGTTCCCATAAAGCGTTATCCCCCATAAAGCGAACGACCTGAATATTTACTATATATTTTTTTTTTTAAAATAAATAAATTTCCAACATTTTGTTGGAACGAATTTGATCATATAGAACGATTCCGCCATCAAAAGTAGGGCAAAATCCGAGGAGTGCTCATATAGAGCCCCCGAAATATCGTACATAACGAAGGTTGTGTCCCTGGCATGGGGTGAGGTGGGGCACGGCGGCGGCGTGTCGCCACGGAGGTGGGGTGCGGGTGGCATGAGGTGGGGAACGGGTTAGCGACCACGCAGTTCTCGTCCATTATTACCAACAAAGCATTCATGTGAAGGATTATCGTGTTGTGATCCATTCACAATATCATCAGCATCGTCATTTTTTGATGGCTTTCATTCGAGGGTACACTTTCGTTGCTGTTGTTGTTTTAGGCTGCGAGGATCCCTTGAGGGAACACTGATGAGCCCTGGTGATGTCCTATGATACAAAGATCCTTGCAAGTCTCAACCTTCGGACCTTGCAAAATTCAGAAGGAGAGCACTGTAAGTTCTTGGTACCGGGAGCCATGGGGACCAACACATAACTCGTAGCCATTTATCACATAGCCATCCTAGACAACTCTGCAATAGTTCACCATTTACTGTTACAGATCATACAAAGTTGAAATGTTGCTGTTTGCTTCATTCAACTTTAAAGCCTTTTTCTTTTGTCACACACTCGGCAACCTAGGACTTTGCAGATTTCGTACTATCTCAACAAGCAATATCTGCTTACCCTGCACATCACCTGAGCTTCTTAAACCAGTCCAGCCATGTTATCCCTAACAGTCGCCTTTTCACCTGCTTCATTCACGTCCATCCCTGTAGGTGTTGAACAGCATGGGACATACTTACAAACACAATCCTCAGACCAACATTCACTGGGAGGTATTCTCCTACACATGCCTTACTCTCATGTATAGACTAACCATACCACTATACACTAAAATTGACATTGTTTTCTCCTTGGCCGTGGTTAGCATGAATGAGGAAGGTCTTTGGCATGCTATGGTCAATTCATCGTGGGACAGCAGGAGAGGGTCTGAGCCATGGAGCTGAAGGGTTAGGAGAGTCTTTATAGCTTGATTCCAATATCAAGATCACTGAATTTATAGGTTGGTTCAGGAAGGTTAAGTCAGGATTTCTATAGAGACATCAATCTATTTTATGATCTGTCCCGAATTTAGTAAAGCTTTGTAACATATTAACCCTTTAACGCTACGAAAGGTTTAATAAGTTTTCCGTCAATGCAACGTCCGTCTTTATGTCCCTAAGGGGCCCGCGAAAGGCCAGACTGTGCGGCGAATTAATTATTTTATGTTATCACAATTTCACCAACGTGTATTCTTTTTTCCTGCTTATTATATCTCATTGGTTTTGCAAGAGATATTCTGCCTATGAAAGAAAAAAAATAAACAAGAAATGCAAATAAATAGCGAATTTACCGACTCCCCCCCCCCCCCCGAAAAAATATTGAGCAGAGGAAATAAGAAATTACTTACGTTCACCACTTCGTAGCTCGAAACTTCCTGAGTCAACTTTTTATGGTTTATAGCCAATAAAAGCGGATTTTTATGAGGATTCCAAACGTCCTGATAATTTTCATATGGGCCATTATGGCCAGCTCGGGACACCGTTTTAAAGGGACGACCAATCTGCCGCACGGCTTGCCCCTTTTTTGACTGAGTGGAAACTGACACAACAAAACCTTATCATGCACCATCACTCACGAGAAAGTTGACAGTTAGTTTATTTTATAGGTCTAGGTTTGGCTCTTTGACGCATCTCCCAAAATTTTGACGCAATCTGATAAATACTTAATTTTTGGCGAATTTTTAAATGTTTTTGACGCAAGTCGCGTCAAAAAGCTCAGATTGCAGACCAGTTTGACGCGATCGCGTCACCGTGCGTGAAAGGGTTAAGATACAATAGGAGTTTTTCCAGTATGATTATTTGGATGGAAAATATGGTTAATAAACATTGCATGTTTTGTAGTAGTATTTGAAAATGCAAAAAAGATATTAATCTTTTCAGGGATAATTGTGTGTATGGTTAGGTGCGCAATTTCTCAACCTTTGACTTTGAAGCAGCACTGCACCAGAGTGGCAAGATAATGATTGGTGCACTGCAGGGTCAAATTGAAGAGGAGGGGAGGGAAGAGAAAAGTTTCAAGGACCATTTTGCTCTCTCACTCCACAAGTCGCGGAACTACTCACATACTTCTTTGGATTCAACTGATGGGACCTCAGAGATTGCATATGTCATTTTATAAATGGCTTTGGAGATTTTGTTTGAAAGTCTGTGGCAGATCATGGTTATATTTCACTGACACTTACAACTTGAACTCATCACACTTTCTGTGCCTCCATACAAATGTACATGGAATTGAAAAAGTTTGATCGATTGACACTAATGTAGCAGCTTTATGATGAATTGGCTAATTTCTATTGTTACTGATGGGCCATAATGGAGGGTATATATTATTTATGCTAATCATTTATTTTCAGCTATGAAAGAGAGATGATAATGAACAGAAAGACTTGTGCAATATGTGTGTCTGGTACGGGTGAGAATGCCCATGGAAGGGCTGTTGCGCGAGGGGCTTGGGGTGAGTGAGTGCAATGCAAACCATCAGTCACCCACGCAGGGCAGAATCCATTAAGTGTGCACGAAGGTAAATATTGGGACAGGATACCTCACCTCTCATCTTGTTTTCTGTATTTGTGGAATTTGTATTATGTCATGAAGCATGGGATTAGTAGCTTGAATGATTTTCCTAAGTTTTATTTTTGCAGTTTTAGTCAATAGGACTTTCCTAAATTGAGATGAGGTATGTAAGCTAGACGACATTGTTACAGCATCAGCATGGGATGAGGACTGATATACAGCAATATTAAAGCATTTTCCTCATGTGCAAAAAAATTGTAGCTAATAATGTGCAGGGTCGCCTTTCAACTCTGCAATGACAGCAGGCATTTGCAAAGTTCATCATTATAAGCTGAGGAATGGCAAAGTGATGGCAGAGGTGGACACAACACAGGCAGAATCGCAGATATACAACCCAGCCTGGATTCAACCCTTGGTGAAGGTAGTGATGGCCTTGCATTACTTCTCCCTTGCAATTGAGTTCATGATTTCATTTGTGCACAAAGGAATTCATGCTTTAGGCAATGCCTTCATTCCCTGGTCACAGCATCCTTGCTGGCTGACAGTCCCTGTATTACCAAGTGATGTTTGGCTCATAGAGTATTGGAGTTTATACGAATATATCTAATTGGCGCCACTCTTGTCTCTGCTTGATGTTTATGTGAATTAAGTAGTACTCGTAAGATCAAGAATAATCATTGTGAGGCATCTGGTTAATGTTCGTAATAAAAATAAATTTATGCTACAATATTTCTACTTTTGAAAGACTGCCCACTGTAAAAAAACATTCAAGCAAGTATTGAAGGTAGTGTCATTAAAGTTCAACTTGAGAAACAGTACATCTTTGTACCATTTTGCACATGAAGCAGACAGACAAAGTTATGTATGAAAGGAAACATGAGTAGTGGAAGAAAGCTCGGACACTTTCGGGGGTGTCCCCCCCCCCCCCCCCAGAACAGGAAAGAACAGTGAGAAAAGTAGACACAGAAATTCACAAAGTGTTCTCACATTGCAAAAATTAATTTGAATTTGATTTCAATCCTTTTTTTCAGGTAAATTGACATCGATCATGACCCAGAGGAGGAAGACAGCGATGAGGAGTTTGCCACTGCTGGAGACATTGACGAGGATGAACTGGAGGCTCTGCTGGATGCAAAAACCTTGAGCAAGGATCATAATACTACAGTGTTTCAAGGAGGCTACATGGGCCTTTAGTACAAAAGTAAGTATGTATAAGGCACTGTTGCCAAGAGCTGGTTAGGTGATTGTGTAAGGAGGGACTCATGTGATGCAGGTGATGGTGGGGCGACAGTCATGGTTGAGATGTGAAAGAATTTATGACACGCTCCTCGGAAGTATACTATCATGTCTACCATTATCCCTGAGTATTGATGACTGAAGCTTGACCTTATAAGGATGTTATGAGTATTGTTGCAGGTCGGTTGTTTATTTTGTCATACACGTAATGGCTTTCTTTTAAAAAAGTGGTTGGCTCATAACAAAACAACCAAAACAAAATATTTTCATAGGAAATTGCTCTACTAGGGGAAGCTTAAAACCTTTGCCTTCATCCCTACATGGCACACCACCCTCACACGCCAAGAAACATTAAAACAACCACACAGCACACAGCACACACCTTTATCACACACAAATTATATCATCACTTCCACCTTGTCCTCCCCGAACCGGCATCCAGAGCCTATCTACCCAGATCACCATCGCTCCATCCAATCATCAAGGACAAACACTTCAGCTGCCCAGGCACGGCCCCCACACATCCACCCTGTCCCCCTTCCCCGTGAGCAGAGAGTCCAACCTGGCCAGGCCGCCGTGGGGACACCACACCGGCTCTTCTGAGCCATCAGAAGAGGCTGGCTGGGCCATGCGGATGCCTGTCCGGTGTTGGGAAAGTTGACGGCCACAAAATCCTGTAGTGCCCTCCATCATCTAGGATATTTTCACTGGTTTTACAGCTTAACTGCTGGCACTGATACATTGTTACAAGGCAACATCGAGTCATTAGCTTCCCTTGAGAACGTTTACAAGTAATAATAGTTACGTACTCAAAAGCTTAAAATATCCCCTTTCAAAAGTTCAAACAGGAAATGGTTCTTATCAGGTATAATTATTATCCTTTGTCTGCGATAACCAGTGCATCTAAACTACTCTCATAAATTAACAAGCATCTCAGAGTACCCTGTAACAAGTTTCAGGGCAGCGGTAATGCTGTAAAACATGCAAATCAATAATATACTTAGGTAGCTTTACGAGAATGGTTCAGCCTTTCTCTGATTTGCATGTTTTACAGCAATTACGCATACCCTGGAAATATGATAGAGGGAACTCTGAGACACACTATTTTATGAGAGTGTTACAATGCACTGTATCCAGACAAAAGATCATATTTACATGATACGAACAATACTCCTGTTCCCACAAGTGACTGATTCACATGCATTATTTGATGGGGATATTCTAAGCTTTTAAGTAACTATTATTAATTGTAAGTGTTCTTATGGGGGCTAGTGCCCTCGATGCCACCTGTACCATGATCAGGGCAGCAGTTCAGCTGTTAAAACCAGTGAAATCAAGAGATATGAATGGAGGGGTCTACAGGATTTAGCGCGTTGACAAACAATTTAACACAACACCGGGATTGCAAACCACAGCATCCCCACACTATTCAAACATATTATATAAGACTGCAATGCACATAATCACACCGCCAACAACACAACGCACAATCCATGAAGGCCCTGTGGGAAAAACCGGTCCAGGACCCATGGCCTATCTTAGGAGCCCGGGGCTGCTCGGCCCGCAGCCTGAGCAACAACAACAACATCCTTACTATATCTTAGGAAGTATATGAAGTAGTGAAAGATCAGAAACATGTTCATCAAGCTTACTGTGGATCTGCTAATGTGTATGTGGTGTATGAACACTGTGTATAAGTTCTCTTCAGGTTTACAGAACTACCCACCGTGTAGTTGAAAGGAGGTCAGGTCGTGGTCGGGTCAAGCGGTCGCTCTGAGCCCTCCCACTATTTACAATAACTTCGCCGGTATTCCAGCGTTACTTTACAACGAGTAATGGTACACAAGTGTTTATAAGTACACAGTGAAGTGCCAGAAACCAAGGATTAACCAGAAACTTGCTGTATAGGACGAAATAACTGCCAAAAGTATCTCCTCCGCTGGTCGACGCGCCTCCGCCGTCTACGATATGTTGAAGTCTTTGGGCACCATGTGATATCAAGGACCCCAGAGGTTGCGGGGCGCCACCACCTCACCTTGCCACCAGGGAGATAAGACATCAGCCATCTGTCGGTAGTGATCGGAGATATAGGCAAGAAAACAGGTCTTGCAGACTTGGATACCAAGATGGCTGCCAGCAGAGAAGGGCAGGATTCCAACACAACACAAACAAACAAGTGTGCCGGCCTGTTGCATCAATGATGCACATGAACCATACCATACAATGTGGTGAGTGTAAAGAATGGATTCACTATTACTGTTCAAAACTGCCCGCTTGTACAACTTAAGTGTCTCCTGAAAACCAATCAGGAAGTACACTTGGAAAGTATGCTATGTATCCAAGTACTTAGAAGGGCTGGGAAAAAGGTAGCAAAGGAAGCACAAGAGGCAATTGAAAATCAGGAAAGCTCTAGACGTAGTCCAACAGAATCTAACCTATCCAACCTTTAGAACATCAAACATCACTGCAAACCCATGAAGATGAGGAAACACCTAGAAGCCCTCCCCGCGCAGCCTGTCAGGACAAAGGTTTTGATATTTGTAAATACTCCTGAGGACATGGACTTACCCATACATCGAAATAATGACTAAAACTCCAGCCCTGACGTACAAGATACGTCAGCATAGGACCAAACAGGCCAAAATCTCGTGGCAGAAAGTAACATACAAGGAAAATCATTGCACACTGGCCATGGACAAAAACAAACAACAAAAATAGCCAAACCAATATGTCGTTTTTACAAGAAAAGGAATCTGCAAATATGATCTGGTGGAAAGGACTGTAACTTTTAGACACCCAAAGCCTTGTAAAAAACTAATCAACCACGGTACTTGAAAGTAAACATGGCTGTAAACTTGTGAAAAAGGACTGTCAAGACTATCATCCGTTTCTCTGTCGAAACTCCATGCAAAAGAGGGGAATGTTTCATAGAGAAATGCAAGTATACCGACATTCGAGGAACCAGAAGGACATCGGGACATTAATAGAACTCACACCAAAACAGCCAGTATAGTACACCACAGCAGCAACAAGTACCGCCCAAGCACCACCCCACCACGACTCAGGAAACCATCAACTGCTACAATAACCAAGGTGATTTTTTGGGGCAATAAACCAAATGAAGGCCCCTCCCCCGCCCCCCCCCCCCCAATCAGCGACATAGCAAAAGTGGTAGAAGCACAAGGGTTGATGATGCAGAAACAAACAATAGGGAAGCACCGAACCAACTACCACAAGTGAACCAATCCACATGGCTGCACCCAGTGTAACCCGTGGCTGGAATGCAGTAATAGGCCACTCGGCCTAGAATGCTTCTGATGTGCAAACATTCAAGGCCTGTATCCAAAACCAACAGAAACAAAGTACCATTTTTATGTGATCTGGCAAAACTTGAAAATTATGCTTTATGGCAATAACAGAATTCTCACCTGTCAGAAGCTATAATGAAGAAATACAACTCCATAATTACACAGTGGACAGAACGGACAGGAAAGACAGGTCACATGGAGGTGTTGTAACATATGTCAGGAATACCTTTGCACAAGCCTAATGTCATGCTTTTCACACTCAAACGAGGGAAGTTGAAGTTCTCATCTTACATGTTAAAAAACTATCCGTCAAATCATTGTAAATATTTACAGACCCCCTCTATGTACCACACATAACTTCAGGAGGCATTAAACCATGATAAAGCAAGACAATTGAACACCTTGCCTCACCACCTCTGATGTAATAATTGCTGGTGACTTCAATTTTCCAGTTGTGAGATGGCCGAAGGACAGATGGACGGAGGGAGCCGCGAGGACAGATTACCAAGCCACGGGATTACAAGGCTCATGGCGCAATGTTCCTAAGCAAGAAATTAATGACCCAACAAGGGTGAGAGAACATCCTGGACCTATCCTCACCATATATCATGAAATTATAATGGGTACAGAATTGAAACTCAACCCTCTCGGATCACAACCTAATTACAGTGTAATGACAAAGCCAAGGAGGACATGGGGTCAGAAAACAAAATGAGCCACACACAATCAACACAGACTTTTAGAACCCTAAGCTTCAAACAGTGAAAAAGCAGATGGGAAAATCTAAATTCAGAATAAGGTCTGTGAAATGGGATCCAACTGCTAAATGATCTGAACAGGACACATGCTTAGTACCATAGACAACAAAATACTTGAATCTGCTGTAACTACATTCCCCATAAGCAGATAGCAAACGTAGGATGACACCATTCCAAGAGACCGGAAAATACTGATGAGAAAAAGGGCATCCCTGAACAAGGCATTGCTTAAAGTCAGTAACACCAGAAGAAACTGGACAGTTAAATCTAGTTCATTGCTGATATTGGAAGTGAAATTCTGTCAATCTCACAAGCAACAAGACTAGAGAAGAAAACAAAGCCATTGAAAACCATCAGAAGCAATCCAAAAAACTTCTTCATAACTATGCCAAGAGATTCTCTAAACTAAATGACCAATGGACCTCTGGAACATCTGAGGGGCAAATGGAGGAGGATGCCAAAAACATCAGTGACATTTTAGCTGGAGCATAATCGCACTGTGTTCAGCATCCCTGACCAAACTAAAGTTATACCCGACCCAACAGTCTTCTTCAGTAAGCCCAGAACACTCAAGACACCGTTACGCTAGAAGACATAATGTTTACAGAAGAGGACATAATAAAAGTGCATTGAAGAAAATTAGCCAAAATGTCAGCGGCAGGTCCGATGGCATACCAGCAAAATTGCTACTGAACTGCAAAGAATCCTAGCTCGCCCCCTACCACATGGTGTGGCGTGAGTCCCTAACACAGGTGTCAGACCCTCACCGACCAAGACGGCCGTCCTAACACCCATCACAAAGGAGGAAGTAGAGCTGTGCCGCAACAACTACGACCAGTGGCTCTCATTCTCATGAATCAAAGCTGTTTGAGAAGATCAATGCAGTAACCACGTCTACGCATTCTTGGAAGAGAATAACCTCCTCAACGCAGTCAGCCAGGCTTTCGGAAAAGGTAGATACTGTTTGTTCTCAGCTTCTTGCTTATCATGACAGGCTCTCAACCAACTGTGCTTCTGGCAAAAATTGTGGTACTGTCTTTCTAGACTTTGAAAAAGCCTTTGACAAGGTTGATCATGGCACTCTCCGCCACAAGCTGCGTAAAACTTGGGCATAACGGCAAAATTGGTGTGTGGCTCCACAGCTTCCTAAATCCAGAACGCAAGTAGTAACAGCGAATGGGGGGCCATGTATGCCAGACCACAAGTTGTAAAGTGGTGTCCCCAAGGCTCAGTCCTTGGGCCTCTATGTTCATCATTTCATTGGGGATATTGACGAGGGAGTGTCAAAATCAAAAAGTAATACATCCTTTGAGATGATACAAAATATCTAGTAGAAGCAGAGAAGTCAAGAAGATGTAACAAAACTACAGCAGGATCTTAACAAAATCTATGATGGGAAAACAGTAATAACATGAAGCTCAAACGATATAAAGTTCAGTACTCAGATTGGGGCAAAACAAAATGACCAAAAACCCCACACCTCTCGACAGGTGAAAGGCGCGAGAAATTACATCAAGCACCATGTGAAGTGCCTGGGGGTCCACTCATGCGACGATGCCAACATTAGGCAACCTGAAAAAACGGTGAAAAAAGCCAGAAAAAATAGCAGGTGGATCCTACGAAACATTTCATTCCCGAGAAGAGGGCTGCATGTTAACTCTTGGAAGGCACTGGATAAAACCAGGCTGGATTACTGTAGCCAGTTGTGGTCCCCTCACACGAGTAGGCAGAAATACAAGCCCTCGAATCAAGTTCCAAAGGTTCTTATTATAGACAGTGGAGGAATGAAAAACCTCAATTATTGGGAAAGACTACAAAGTTGGGGCTTACTCACAACAGAGGCGGAGGGAGAGATACCAGATATTATATCCCTGGAAGATACGGAGACATTGGCCCAACCCTACTGCCATCAGTGACTGCAGCCAGAAATCACCCAAGGAAATGGTCGCAAGCAGGAGGAGAACACTACCACAGACGCCACCAAGCCAGGATCAAGAACTCCTATCAACCAGTCTGCCCATATGGCAAAAAAACTATGTAACAACCTGCCAGGAAATTAAGGAACTCACGGAATGCTCGGTGGAAAAAATTCAAACATCATTTGGACAACCACCTACAAACAATCCGGATGAACCTCCCGTGCCTGGATATACGTCTAGGAGCAGGGCAGACACGAACCTCAATATCGGACCAGGTGAACTGCAACACAGGGATGCTGGGTTCGGATGCAAGCGGTGGAGCACACGTACTGAGGGAGTACCCTCTAGACGGAAAAACCAAAACAAAAGTGGGTAAACAAGTAAACAAAGTAGGTCTCACGGCCTCTTGTAGCTTTCCTTATTTTCTTATATTCTTACGGTTTATCTGATTTTCTCCATCTATCTCTGACGCGTTTGTAAGAAAACTCCCAAGGGATGCCAGCAACAGAAGGGTCCATTTATTCTGTCCTTGCACTACCCTCTTTGCATTGCTCCAATCCTAACACCTTCTGTTGCCTTTCTCTCACATACTCAGCACTCTTCTCCTCCCATTTCACTGGGAGGTGTCCTCGCTACCCACCACATCTACTGCCATTCATATACACTTACCTTAGTCAACTCACTTCTTGCCATTCTTTTATATGAACCAAACCACCTCCCAAGTGCTGTGCTTCACCCCTTCAACCACTATACTTTTCAAAACACTTCACTTTAACGGAGATACCAAACCTGTTGCATACACTTGCACTACTTTCACCATCCATCTTCCCACACCACAGGCACTTCTCAGATCATTCATTTCAACTGCTTGGACCTTGGACCCTTGTCTTTCATGGCCACTCACAATGCCAAGTCACTTCCATTACATAAGATTGTTGCCTAAATTATTTTATTTCTCAGTCCCGTTTTTAAATAAGAAGATAAGGAAGCTACAAGAGGCCGCGAGACCTACCGAGGTAGTTCCTGTTCCTTTTTACCTCCATGGCTCACACTCCTTCTTTTATCCTACCATCTCAGGGATTCCAATGACTTTCCTCCCTTACACCACTTTCTCTGGTCTACCTTCCAGGGCTTGGCACATAATGGAACCAAGATACTTCAATGCATTAAAACCTCCTCCATTCTTTCTACAGCAGCTTAATTTTACATTCCTTTGGACACTTCATTCCTACTCTAATAGGAGCTTTCAAAATCTACCACTTAATATTTACTCATTCTTCATGGAGGGGCCATCCTCTTATAGTTGGATATATATTCGGCCTACAAGGCAAGGACGCGAGTTACTATTGTAGTTTAGTCCACGCTGCTGCCTGTCTTTATAACTCTCAGTAGGGGGCACCACAGCAGGTCCCTGTTGACCCTGTCCACGATGCTGCCTGTCCTTATAACTATCAGTAGGGGGCAACCACAGCAGCCCTGTTTGACCTGTCACGCTGCTGCCTGTCCTTATACTCTCAGGTAGGGGCCACACACGCAGTCCCTGTTTGGGACCTGTTACAGCTGCTGCCTGCCTTTATAAACTCTCAGTAGGGGGCCACCACAGCAGTCCCTGTTTGACCTGTCCCCGCTGCTGCTGTTTTTTTTTTCCTTTATAACTTCAGTAGGGGGCCACACAGCAGTCACTGTTGACCTGTCCATGCACTCTTTATCATTTCTTCCACCTCTCACTCGGCATCTCCTCCCTCACTCACATACTCCAACCACCTATCTTCCAATAAACAGGAGTTGTTCGCTCACACTCCCTAATTACTGTGTCTGTCAGCACGATGAGAGATAAATTGGGAGAAAGGTGGGAAAGGACTTACAAGATAGCCGACTGCCAAAATGGTACAATGCTGTGTTGATCTGCAAAACCCAATGACTTCTCTCTTTCCTTTCAAATACTTCACCTTACATTTGCCACATTAATCTTTAAAGTTTCTCGTCACCAAAAACAGTTATTGAAAATAGTTTAGTTCCAAATTTCTTGTAGGTCTTCGTCACTCTGTTAGTATTATACTGTGTCTCTACAAATAGTTTATTATTGAACTTCCACTTTTGTTCTGTAGATATCTCCATACCATCATTCCAACCTTTGCTTTCATTTCTCTGGGCACTCCACCCATACACAAGTGGACATTATACAGCATTGCTGCTCCCCACTTTTATTTAGAAACATTCTTTCTCCCATCTCTCATTTGAACTTTTACACATATTTTGGCATCTCGTAGAATGTCCTCACAACATCCACTTTCCACTCGTCATAAACCTTCAATACATTTCACATTTCTTCCAGTCTATTCTGTCTTATGCTTTATCTCAATCAGGATGCAGCGTGAAACTAGACCTTCTAAATGTTTTCCTGATACTTAATCACCTTCTCTTTCTGTTTTACGTCAGTTTTCCCCATTATATTTTATGAGGGTGGACGGCCGATGATCGCTTCCAACTATCTATATCCGTTGACTCAAGTTCTTCAATGCCCAATGCTGCCAGATCCTCTTCCACGCACTGCTCCATGTTGTCCTTGGCGTGCCCGTTGGATGGCGACCTGTTACCTTCCACCTCTAAACAGCTCTCCCAACTGCCTAGCACAACATTCTCTCCTCTTAACGTGCCAAATCACCTCTAATCGCCTTACTCTCAGACGTACTATAACTGACTCTGTAGTCAACATTTTTTTGCCACCTTTCCACTGGGACACTTCATCTCTCACATGTGATCCCAGTCATATATCTCAACAATTCTCCATAGTAACCAACCAACACATCCTCCACTCTTCATCAAAGCCCATGTCTCAGAAAACCATACAGCAAAAACTGATCTTATACAGGCTTCAAATATCTTCTCTGTTTTTACAGTGGAATACTTTGTTTATCAGCAGTCATGCTATCTCTCTCCAATTCAATCCGTGTAGTGCTACTCGTGTTCTTACTGCTCTCCTCCACTCCACCCTCGCTATCTAACATGGCACCAATATAACAAAAAACTTTCACTTCTTCCCATTACATCACCATCACTTCTATTCGTTTCTACCTCTCACTCTTTCTGGAAGGCCCCATCTGTTTATTCTCTTCTACACACTGGACAGCAGAAATATACCACCATATTCAGGTTTTCTAGTCCCGAACATCTTTTATGCCACCACTTGTCATATACCTTGCATCAAATATAGTTTACTCCTACTCCACTACCGCACACTCCACAGGGAAACACACCCACTCGTATACTTTGCTCATTTTTTTCTTGCCAGTTACCATCATCTTCGTGTTGAACATATTCACCTTCAGACCTGTTCTCTCCATTGCTTGCTTCCAATCTATAAATCTCCTCTCAACTTCTTCCTTTGTCTCAACTGTCAAGACTAAATCATCTGCATATTACAGCTCCCAAGGATCTCCTGTTGTGCTTTCCAATGTGGCCTCTTCCATCACTAACACAAACAAAAGAGGACTGAGAACTGAGCCTTGATGCACCCCCACACCTATCTCAAAGGCATATGATGTTCCTCCAGCTACTCTCACCTTTGATCTCGATCCTTCATACAGTGCCATTCCTTACAAGCCTCTCCGGTACCTTTTGTCTTCTTAATGCCCATCTAATTGTTCTTCTTGGAACCCTGTCAAATGCCTTTTCCAGATCCACAAACATATGATACAGCCTTTTATTCTTCTCCTTGTATTTTTTCATGCAGATGTTTCCTGATGAAGATTGCCTCGGTAATTCGGTATAGTAGACTTTCCAGCCAGAAAGCCAAATCTTGATGATTTTCTTAAGCCTTTAACAAACACCGTCACCCAATCTTCCATCCCATGTTCTAACGCCCAAACCTCTGTACCACAACATGACAGTGCATCTCCTTTCATTAAACAATGGTAAGGTAAAACTATATCTGCCATTAATCTGAACCTTTCCCCTTCCCATAATCTTTTTAAAAACTTTTTTTAGTTTTTTGTCCCTGTCCTTTCTGCTTTTTTTTCAGCATTCGCTGTTTTCCCCCCCGATGGCCCTTGGCGCCTTTAAATTTTTCATCCCTTTTCAAATCCTCTTACTACCTCTTTTTTTTATTTTTTCCCACGGGACACTCCACCATTTCAACTTCTTCCAGCTCTTTGTTATTTTATATATTCAGCAGTCTTTCAAAATGTTCTCTCCATATTTTCTCACCTCCCTCTTCACCACTTTGATTTCTCCACTTTCGTCCTTTACATACTTTACTACTTGTACATTATTCTTGTCTTTTTTTCATTTGCTTACCTACTCTGAAAATCTTCTGCCTTCCTTTTGCTGAGTTTAAGTTCTGACTCCTTTCCCTTATATTTAGCCACCTCACCCAACGAGGGTGTAAAAATTGAGACGAGCGTCTCCACCCTACTTCAACTCATTGGTTGCAGCATTGAATTTATTTAAAGCATTAATGCGCAATAAATACATTTATAAGTATCTCCCTTTTAAAGTTATATCTGCCCTCAACGAGTTGAACTAAGGTGAAGATGTTCGTCTCCACTATGACGCATCCGTTTGGTAGGATGGCTACAACGCCCTGACCAGCAGTTCGATTCTGCCCTAGTACTGGTATGCAATTTCTCTTAATTGATCCAAAAAAACCCCCAAAAAATTGTTTCCCCTGTGGTTAAAAATAATTAATTCTTTTTTTCCTTTATTATTTTCTTTTTCACCACCCTTTTTTCTTCCAAACCCCCCCCCCCCCCCCCCCCGCTTCCCCCCCCCCCCCCCCCCCCCCCCCTCCTCCTCCTCCCCTCCCCCCTCCCCCCCCCTCTCTCTCTCCCCCCCCCCCCCCCCCCCCCCCCCCCCCCCCTCTCTCTCTCTTTTTCTCTCTCCCTCTCTCTCTTTCTCTCTCTCTCTCCCTCCCCCTCTCTCTCCCTCTCTCCCTCTCTCTCTTCTTTTATAAATATAAAATAATATAATATATTATAAAATTTTATATATATATAAATATATTATTAATATTAATTTAAAAAAATTAATTTTTTTTTTATATATATAAAAATTTTATTAATAAAATATTATATATATTATTTATATAATTATATTATAAAATTTTAATATATTTATATAAATATATTATTTAAATTTATATTAATAAAATTATATTATATATTATATATAAATATATTTTTTTAATTTTTTTTTTTTATTTTTTTAATTTATATTAAAATAATAAATATATATTATTATAATATAATATATATTTTATATTATTTATTAATAAAATTTTTCCAAGCACACTAATCGTTTCCGTAAAGGGCGATCTACGGGCGTTTCAGTTTTCCTAGCTAAATCTTGGCTCCTCCTTTAGGGGTTTCGGTAAAATTTTTGCTGTTCCCCTTTGCATCAAAAGCTTTTGATAGATCTGGCAAAATTTTTAATTTTTCCAAATACCCCACCCGTTTCTATCCTTCTCTCGTTCTTCTTTAATTTTCCTTTCAAACGTTCAAATGCGTACTGTAACGGACATTTTTCTATCCAAAATTTATCAATAGTGGTGACCCCGGGGTTTTCGCCTATCACCCACTCTTTTTCTATTATTCTTAAGATTTCAATCTATCTCAAAGCCCTATCCAGTCCTACTTTGATATTCTACACTGCATTTACAACGAAATTTTATTAGAGTCCAACTAAACGGAAACTAATGATTCACAAGAGATGCCACGAGCCCTAAATTCTGATCTTACTAAAAAATTGATTGGGGGAAAGCAAAACCCTTTTTTTTTTCAATGCCTCAAAAACCCCCTTTTTCACCCATCTACTCGAAAACCACCAAAAACCATCCCCCCTTTAAACATGAACCCCAAATGTCTCCTTCACAATGAATAAACTTTGGGGCTACCTTTACTGAAATGCTAACGGAAATCTCACACTCATCACTTTCAAACAGTTTAAGAAGTAAAAGGGGCCCGGCTCTGCGTCCCTTTTTTTTTTCCCTCCCCAAAGCTTTTTTTTACAGGGCCTTATGCCCATGTTAAGTATGTTCACATGTTTTGGGGGGGAACCACTCTACAGCTCTCCAAACTTTTTGATCAAAACTTTGCGTTCATCAAATCCCCCCCTTTTGACGAAATTTTTAAATTTTAAACACCGCGCAATGTGCTTTTCTTGCTTCCCTACCGTAATTTTTTGCTCATGCTCTTCTGAACTTGCTACTGCAGCCTCCCCCCCTCCCGCGGCCTCGCTGCACAAAAAAATTTATACTCATTTTCACCCATTTGCCATCTTCCCAAACAAGAGTTAAACAGTATCTTTACTCTTCATCCCTTTCACGGGGAAACCCTTTGGGAAACCCCTTCCGTTTCTATTTTTCAACCCCCAGATTAAATTTTTCAAGAGAAGAGTAACAAAAAACCTCCCCAAATAAAATTTGGGCCCCCCCCCTTTTTTGTTTCCTACGCCTTATAGGATGGGACTAAAAACTTTTTTGTTACCTCTTTTTTTTGTGCCCTTTTCCCTCTTTTTGATGTAAAAAAAATAAAATATATAAATAATTATATATTAAAATAAATATTAATTTTAAAATAATATATATACAAAATATTATATATAATATATTATAATTATTTATATATAATATATTAAATATTACAAAAAAAATTAAAAAATATATTAATATAATATAATTCACTTAAAAATAATATATAAAATTATTATATATATAGTAATAATAATGCTATATATAGTATTAACATATTATATATATATATATATATAATATATATAATATATATATATATTTTATAACACGCGCCCAAAGCTTTTTCGCGACATCATAACACGCGTTTCCCTCGGGAAATTTAGAAATTACTCTATGGGGCCCAGATTTGGGAGAATATCTTCAAGGCGCTTTTTTGCACGGGCGTCCACAGACCGGGAAGTTCGTGCCCTTTCATTTCGGCAAAAAAAAATCGCCTTTTCCGGGTAATTTTCGCGCGCATTGGGATAAATTCCCAAATTTTATAATGGTGGCAAGAAGCCTCAAAAAAGCCCTTAAAGTTTTGTATCTCTACACAAGGCGAGAGGCCATGGAAGAATACAAAATTGTGGGGGTTCAAAGGGGATGTGTGCTAAGGGGGGGAAAGTTTCCGGTAGTTTTGGGGGTGTCGGGCAGCCGCGCACCCGAAAAGTTCTGGGGTCGCGGGTGCCCCCCCCCCCGCCCCCACTCCCAACCTTTCCCCCCCTTATGCCCATCCTGTACTTCAAATCCTTGAATTTTTTCCAGGCTCCGCCCCTTTTGGGAAAATACAAAAACTTAATTTGCCCTTTTTAGGTCTTTTTTGCACTTTTCAAATAATGATATTTAACAAAGCGGCTGTTCAAAAATTTCTCGGGGGAAAGGAAGGCGATCTTTTTTAAAAAGCTTCTCAAATTTACAAGTGGCTCTGAAAATTCCCCCAAA
>JACEEZ010008524.1:0-23528 GCA_016584305.1 Chionoecetes opilio | reverse complement strand
ATATATTCACCTTTTTTAATATATTAAACATACTTTTATGGGTTTTTATGATTGATAAAAAAACGTATATTCAATGTCGTTTAAAAATATGAAACCTTGCAATACGTTATTAAAACATTTCTTATTTTTGTTAATAAAACCTAAGGAAATTTTTGTTGTTACTTCATTTGTAGAAACGTATTATAGAAAGTAAAACATTAAGACCATTTTTAACTTAATATCAATTCCTTAAATTATGATACCTTTAGGGCAAATTAACAATTATTTTAATTGAAAAACAGTAATATCACCAAATTTTAAAAAATTTAGGTTTAAAGCATTATAATTAGGTAAAATTTTCTATTATGAAAACCTCATTAAAAGAAACTATGAAAAACAGTGTAATATCCCTTTATCACAATAAAGTCCTCAAACTCCTTTTATAAGCTTAAAAAGTAGTTTTTAAAAAATTTCTAAGAAAAACAACTTAATACCAATTTTGAATTCTTATCAAAATAGGGCTTAATAATGTCTTTTTTCGACATTTTAATGCTTTATTTTTTTAAAAAATTGTTATAAGCTTTTATACCTCAAATTTCTTTCAATATTTTACAAAATTATTAAAAAATATACTGTTTTTCCTTTAAATAAGTATACAATCCTTTTTTTTTAAAAATTCATAAAAATTTAAAAAATTAATTAAAAAATAAATTTTATAAATAATTTTTAGTTTATTTATTGTAATAAGGTACTAATTGCCAAAGGTTTTTAGTTTTTGTAAAAGTAGCTTATTTGTAAAAAATAATTTTTACTTACATATGCTAAAAACATGAAAATTATGTTTTTCAATATATTACTAGTTTAAAAGTGAAAAATATACTTTTTCCTAAAAAAATTGAATTTATACAAATAAAAAACCTCTTTAATCTTCTATTTATCATCTTAATGTAAATGTAACACTTATAGGTGCAAATTTTTCTAAAAAGAGGATTTTATACTTCAATTTGAGGAAAACAGCTATATATCACCGATAACTACTAATATCATTGAAAAAATACTTTTTTATGTGTTTATAGCAATATGATAAGTAAAACTACTTGTATAAAATACAAAAACGCTACAGTTTACAGAAACTATGAAAAACGCTTGAAATATACCGTTATATCACAAAAAAAACCCCATTAAACCTCTATTATTTTTTTAAAGCTTAATTGTTAATGTAGCTACTTATAGGTGCAAATTATTTAAAAAAAGGATTGTCTACTTCAATTTGTAGGAAAACAGCTATATATCACCGATAACTAGCTAAAATCATTAAAAGAACACATTTTTGAGGGTATAAAGCATTATTAATAAGTAAATTCCTTCTATTAATATTTACCTAAAATTAACAACAAACTATGAAAAACAACCTTGTAAATACAATTTTTTATCAAAATTAGAGTCTCAAACTCCAAATTATAACTTACAGTAGTTTAAAAAGCAATTTCTTACGAAAAAAACTATAATACCACATTTTAATTTTCTCTATAAAAAAAAAAAAGGGCTGAAAAATTCTTTTCGACATTTTTTTTAGCCCCTCAAAAATACATTAAACCTTGAAAAACGTTTTTCTAAGATTAAAATTGATACTAATTTTTATGAAAATACTATTTTAAGTTCTAATATTGTAAAGTATAGTTTTGTAAAGTGCTAAATAATGTCAAATTCGGACATTTTTAGCCCTTAAAAAATACATTAAAAACTTAAAAAAACGTTGTTATTAAGATTAATATTGATACCTAAATTTCTTTAAAAATACATATTTTAACCTCATAATATTGAAAAATATAGTTTTGTAAAAGTGCTTAATAATGTCAAATTTTCGCTTTTTTACCCTTTTCAAAAATACATTAAAATACTTGAAAAAATTTGTTTTTAAGATTAAATTGATATCTAAATTTCATGAAAAATACATATTTTTAGCTATTAATTTGTAAATATAGTTGTAGCAAATATCAAAGGCTATTTAGCTACGATATAAAAAAAATCTTCAATTTGTAGAAAAAAAAACTCTTCACTGATAACTACAAAAATCATTGAAAACACTACATTTTATTGTTTATAGCAATATGATAGTAAAACTACTTGTAAATTTACACTAACGCACAGTTGCAAGAAACTATGAAAAACGCTTGCAATATACCGTTTATATCACAATAAATAACCTTTTTACCTTCTATTTTTAGCTTAATGTATATTAAGCTATTAAGCTATATTATCTTAATATTATGTAAAGTACTTATAGGTTGCTAATTGTTCTAAAAAGGATTGTATATTTTCAATTTGTAGAAAACGCTATATATCCCCGATAACTAGCTAATATCATTGAAAACACTACATTTTATGGTTTATAGCAATATGATAATTAAATTACGTATATATACAATAACGCTACAGTTTTGCAAGAAACTATGAAAAACGCTTGCAATATACCGTTATATCAAAATAAAAACCTATTACTCTTCTATTTTTAGCTAATGTAATGTAACTACTTATGGGTTTCTAATTTTCTAAAAAGAGGATTGTAATACTTCAATTGTAGGTAAAACTATATATCACCGATAACTAGCAAATATCATTGAAAACACTACATTTTAGGGTTTAAGCAATATGATAATAAAAATTACTTGTATATATACAATAACGCTACAGTTTACAGAAACATGAAAAACGCTTGCAATATACCGTTATATCACATAAAAACCTTTACCTTATATTTATTTGTTAATGTAATGTAAGCTTCTTATAGGTGCAAATTATTTAAAAAAGTTGTATACTTCAATTTGTAGAAAACAGCTATATAATCACCATACAAAGCTAAATCTTTGAAAAGACACATTTTGGGGGTATAAACATTATCATAAGGTAAATTCCTTCTTTTTAATGATATAAACTGCAATTAAAAAGAAACTATGAAAAAAGTGTAATATACCTTGTACAAAATAAGAGTCTCAAACTCCTATTATAAGCTTACATAGTTTAAAATAGCAATTCTAACAAAACAACTATAAACCACATTTTAAAATTTCTCTATCAAAAAAGGCTAAATAATGTCAATTTCGACATTTTAATGCTTTAATGTTTCCCTTTTTAATTGCTGTAATGCTTTATACCTCAAAATTTGTTCTTTTCAATGATTTTAAGCTAGTTATCGGTGATAAAGCTGTTTTCTACAATTTGAAGTATACAACCCTTTTTTTTTAAAAAAATTGGCACTATAAGAGCTTCATTACTTAAACCAAATAAATATAAGAGTAATAGGTTATTTATTGTATATAACGGTATTTCAACGTTTTCTATTTCTTGTAAACTGTAGCGTTATTGTATATAACAAGTATTTAAACTTATCATATTGCATCAAACCCATAAAGTAGTGTTTTCAATGATATTAGCTAGTTATGGGTGATATATGCTGTTTTTCCCTACAATTAAAGTATCCTATAATAACCTTTTAATTTCTATTTATCAGCTTAATGTAATGTAAGCTACTTATAGGTGCAAATTTTCAAAAAAGAGGATTTTATACTTCAATTTGCAGGAAAACAGCTATATATCACCGATAACTAGCTAATATCATTGAAAACAAAAATTTTTATGTGTTTATAGCAATATGATAAGTAAACTACTTGTATATATACATAACGCTACAGTTTACACGAAACTATGAAAAACGCTTGCAATATACCGTTATATCACAAAAAATAACCCATTACTCCTATTATTTATTAGCTTAAGTAATGTAAGCTACTTATAGGTGCAAATTATTCTAAAAAAAGGATTGTCTACTTCAATTTGTAGGAAAACAGCTATATTTTCACCGATAACTAGCTAAAATCATTAAAAGAACACATTTTTGGGTATAAAAGCATTATTATAAAGTAAATTCCTTCATTAATGATATTACACTACAATTAACAAAAAACTATAAAAACACTTGAAATATAAAATTTTATCACATTAAGAGTCTCAAACTCCTATTATAAGCTACGTAGTTTAAATAGAAATTTCTTAGAAAAAAATATAATCCACATTAATTTCTCTATCAAAAAAGGGTTTGAATAATTTCAATTTCGACATTTTTTAGCCCCTCAAAATCATTAAACACTTGAAAAAACGTTTTTTCTAAGATTAAAATTGATACTAATTTTATGAAAATACATATTTTAAGTTCATAATATTGTAAATTTATAATTTTTTAAAAGTGCTGAATAATGTCAAATTCGGACATTTTTTTAGCCTTAAAAATACATTAAAATACTTGAAAAAACTTTGTTATTAAGATTAAATTGATACCTAATTTCATGAAAATACATATTTTAACCTCATAATATTGAAAAATATAGTTGTGTAAAAGTGCTTAAAAATGTCAAATTTCGACTTTTTTAGCCTTTCAAAAAATATTAAAATACTTGAAAAATATTGTTTTTAAGATTAAAATTGTTTATCTAAATTTCATGCAAATACATATTTTTAGCTATTTAATTTTGTAAATATAGTTGAAAGCAAATATCAAGGCTATTTAGCTACAGATATAAAGAAATATACTTCAATTTGTAGAAAAAACCAACTCTTCACTGATAACTAGCTAAAATCATTGAAAACACTACTTTTTATGTGTTTTTATAGCAATATGATAAGTAAAACACTTGTATATTATATACAATAACGCTACATTTTTGCAAGAAATATGAAAACGCTTGAAATTACGTTATATCAAAATTTAAATAACCTATTACTCTTTCTATTTTTACTTAATGTATATTAAGCTATTAACTAAAATTATCTTAATATAATTTAAAGCACTTATAGGTGCTAATTGTTCTAAAAAGAGATTGTATACTTAAATTTTGTAGGAAAAAAACCATATATCACCGTAACTAGCTAATATCATTGAAAACACTACATTTTATGGTTTATAGCAATATGATAAGTAAAATTATTTGTTATATACAATAACGCTACAGTTTGCAAGAAACTATGAAAACGTTTGGGCAATATACCGTTATATCACAATAAATACCTATTAATCTCTATTTATTAGCTTATGTAATGTAGCTATTAAGGTGCTAATTGGTTCTTAAAAAGAGGATTGTATACTTATTTGTAGTAAACACTATATATCACCGATAACTAGCTAATATCATTGAAAACACTACATTTTATGGTTTATAGCAATATGAAAAGTAAAATTACTTGTATATTACAATAACGCTAAGTTTTTCAAAAAACTATGAAAAAAACCTTGCAATATCGTTAAATCACAAAAAATAACCTTTTTACTCTTATATTTATTTGGGTTAATTAATGTAGCTTCTTATAGGTGCAAATTATTTAAAAAAAAGGGATTGAAATACTTCAATTTGTAGAAAACAGCTATATATCACCGATACCTAGCTAAAATCTTTGAAAAAACACATTTTGGGTATAAAGCATTATCATGGTAAATTCCTTCTATTAATGATATAAAAATGAATTAAAAAAAACTATGAAAACAAGTGTAATATCCCATTGTATCACAATATAGAGTCTCAAACTCCTATTATAAGCTTACAGTAGTTTAAAATAGCAATTTTCTAACAAAAACACTATAATCCCACATTTTTGAATTTCTCTATCAAAAAAGGGGCTGAATAATGTAAATTTTCGACATTTTAATGCTTTTATGTTTTTTTTATAATTGCTGAAAAAATGCTTTAAAATACCCTCAAAATGTTCTTTTAAATGTTTTAGCTAGTTATCGGTGATATATAGCTGTTTTCTACAAATTGAGTATACATCCTTTTTTTTTAAATAATTGCACCTATAAGAAGTTACATTAATTAAAAAAATAAATATAAGAGTAATGGTTATTTATTGTGTATAACGGTATATTGCAAGCGTTTTTTCATAGTTTTCTTGTAAACTTGTAGGTTTATTGTATATATACAAGTATTTTTACCTTATCATTTTGCTATAAACCTAAAATGTAGTTTTTCAATGATATTAGCTAGTTATCGGGGATATTAGCGTTTTCCTACAATTGAAGGGGTACCCAAAATAAATAACCTCCTATCTTCTATTTATCAGCTTATGTAATGTTAAGCTACTTATAGGTTCAAATTATTCTAAAAAGATTTATACTTCAATTTGCAGGAAAACAGCTATATATCACCGATAACTAGCTAATATCATTTGAAAACAATACATTTTTTGGTTTTATAGCAATATGATAATAAAACTACTTTGTAAATATACAATAACCTACAGTTTACACAAAACTATGAAAAACGCTTGCAATATACGTTATTCACAAAAATACCATTACTCTATTATTTATTGCTTATGTAATGTAAGCTACTTATGGTGCAAATTAATTCTAAAAAAAGATTGTCTACTTCATTGTAGAAAACAGCTATATATTACCGATAACTACCTAAAATCTTTAAAAAAGAACACATTTTGAGGTATAAAGCTTTTTTATAAATAAATTCCTTCTATTAATGATTATTACACTACAATTAAAAAACAAACTATGAAAAACACGTGTAATATACAATTTTATCACAATATAGAGTCTCAAACTCCTATTATAAGCTTACATAATTTAAAATAGCAATTTTTACGAAAAAAATTAAAATACCAATTTTAATTCTCTATCAAAAAAAGGGCTGAATAATGTCAATTTCGACATTTTTTAGCCCTTTCAAAAATACATTAAAACACTTGAAAAAACGTTTTCTAAGATTAAAATTGATACAAAATTTTTATGAAAAATACCTATTTTTAGTTTCTAATATTGTAAAGTATAGTTTTTGTAAAAGTGCTGAATAATGTCAAATTCGGACATTTTACCCTTAAAAATACATTAAATACTTGAAAAAACGTTGTTATTAAGTTAATATTGATACCTAAATTTCATGAAAAATACTATTTTAACTCATAATTGAAAAATTATAGTTGTGTAAAAGTGCTTAATAATGTCAAATTTCGACTTTTTTAGCTTTCAAAAATACATTAAAATACTTGAAAAATATTGTTTTAAGATTAAAATTTGATATCTAAATTTCATGCAAAATACATATTTTAGCTATTATTTGTAAAATATAGTTGTAGCAAATATCAAGGCTATTTAGCACAGATATAAAGAAATTAAAACTTAATTTGTAGAAAAAAAAACTCTTCATTTATAATATTTAAAATCATTGAAAACCTACATTTTATTTGTTTATAGCAATATATAATAAAACTACTTGTATTTTATATAAAATAACGCTACAGTTTGCAAAAACTATGAAAAACGCTTGCAATATACCGTATATCAAAATAAATAACCTATTACCTTCTTATTTATTAGTTTTATGAAATATTAAGCTATTAAGCTATATTTCTTAATATATTATGTAAGCTACTTATAGGCTAATTGTTCTAAAAAGAGGATTGTATATTTTCAATTTGTGGGAAAAAAACTATATATCACCGATAATACTAATATCATTGAAAACACTACATTTTAAGGGGTTTATAGCAATATGATAAGAAAAATTACTTGTATATAAAAACAATAACGCTATTTTTTTGCAAGAAACTATGAAAAACGCTTGCAATATACCGTTATATCAAAATAAAAAACCTATTACTCTTCTATTTATTACTTAATGAAATGTAAGCTACTTATAGGTGCTAATTGTTCTAAAAGAGGATTGTATACTTCAATTTGTAGGTAAACAGCTATATATCACCGATAACTAGCTAATATCATTGAAAACACTACATTTTATGGGTTATAGCAATATGATAAGTAAAATTACTTGTATATATACAATAACGCTACAGTTTACAAGAAACTATGAAAAACGCTTGCAATATACCGTTATATCACAATAAATAACCTATTACTCTTATATTTTTTTGGGTTAATGTAATGTAAGCTTCTTATAGGTGCAAATTATTTAAAAAAAAGGTTTGTATCTTCAATTTGTAGAAAACAGCTATATATCACCGATACCAAGCTAAAATCATTGAAAAGAACACATTTTGAGGTATAAAGCATTATCTTTGGGTTTAAATTCCTTCTATTAATGATATAACACTGCAATTAAAAAGAAACTATGAAAAACAAGGGGTAATATACCATTGTATCACAATATAGAGTCTCAAACTCCTATTTAAGCTTACATTTTTTTTAAAAAATAGCAATTCTAACGAAAACAACTATAATACCACATTTTGAATTTCTCTATCAAAATAAGGGCTGAATAATGTCAATTTTCGACATTTTAATGCTTTATGTTTCTTTTATAATTGCTGATAATGCTTTATACCCTCAAATGTGTTCTTTTCAATGTTTTTAGCTAGTTTTCGTGATATATAGCTTTTTTCTACAAATTGAAGTATACAATCCTTTTTTTAAAATAAATTGCACCTATAAGAAGCTTACATTACATTAACCAAATAAATATAAGAGTAATAGGTTATTTATTGTGATATAACGGTATATTGCAAGCGTTTTTCATATTTTCTTGTAAACTGTAGCTTTATTGTATATATACAAGTAATTTTAACTTATCATATTGCTATAAACCCAAAAAATGTAGTGTTTTAAATGATATTATAGTTATCGGTGATATATAGCTTTTTTTCCTACAAATTGAAGTATACAATAAATAACCTCTTAATCTTCTATTTATCAGTTTAAATGTAATGTAAGCTACTTATAGGTGCAAATTATTCTAAAAAGAGGATTTTATACTTCAATTTGCAGGAAAACAGCTATATATCACCGAAAAACTAGCTAATTCATTGAAACAATACATTTTATGTGTTTATAGCAATATGATAAGTAAAACTACTTGTATATATACAATAACGCTACAGTTTACACGAAAAAAAAAAAAAAAAAAAAAAAAAAAAAAAAAAAAAAAAAAAAAAAAAAAAAAAAAAAAAAAAAAAAAAAAAAAAAAAAAAAAAAAAAAAAAAAAAAAAAAAAAAAAAAAAAAAAAAAAAAAAAAAAAAAAAAAAAAAAAAAAAAAAAAAAAAAAAAAAAAAAAAAAAAAAAAAAAAAAAAAAAAAAAAAAAAAAAAAAAAAAAAAAAAAAAAAAAAAAAAAAAAAAAAAAAAAAAAAAAAAAAAAAAAAAAAAAAAAAAAAAAAAAAAAAAAAAAAAAAAAAAAAAAAAAAAAAAAAAAAAAAAAAAAAAAAAAAAAAAAAAAAAAAAAAAAAAAAAAAAAAAAAAAAAAAAAAAAAAAAAAAAAAAAAAAAAAAAAAAAAAAAAAAAAAAAAAAAAAAAAAAAAAAAAAAAAAAAAAAAAAAAAAAAAAAAAAAAAAAAAAAAAAAAAAAAAAAAAAAAAAAAAAAAAAAAAAAAAAAAAAAAAAAAAAAAAAAAAAAAAAAAAAAAAAAAAAAAAAAAAAAAAAAAAAAAAAAAAAAAAAAAAAAAAAAAAAAAAAAAAAAAAAAAAAAAAAAAAAAAAAAAAAAAAAAAAAAAAAAAAAAAAAAAAAAAAAAAAAAAAAAAAAAAAAAAAAAAAAAAAAAAAAAAAAAAAAAAAAAAAAAAAAAAAAAAAAAAAAAAAAAAAAAAAAAAAAAAAAAAAAAAAAAAAAAAAAAAAAAAAAAAAAAAAAAAAAAAAAAAAAAAAAAAAAAAATTAAAATTTTTTAATAAAAAAACCAAAAATTTTTTTTAATTTTTTATATTATTTATTAATTGTCCTTTAATAATTTTTAAAAAAAATTTTTTTCAATTTTGGAAAAATAAAACAACTATTCATTAAAAAAAATTTTTTTTTTTAAAAAAAATTTTTTGAAATTAAAATACCTTTAAAAAAAAAAAAAAAAGTTAATAACTTTTTATCAAAAAACTTTACCATTATAGAATTATTAACTTTTCCAAAAAATTTTTAAAAATTTTATTCTTTTTAAAAAAAATTTAATCAATTTTATTTAAAAAAAATTTTTTTTTGGGAAAAAAGTTTAAAAAATTATAAATTTTTAAAAAAAAAATTAAAAAGTTTAAAAATATTTTAAAAAATCAATAATTTTTTCCCAATTTTTTTTTTAAAAAATTTAAATTTTTTAAAAAAAAAGGGTTTTATATTTTTTGTAAAATTTTTAAATAAAAAAATTTTAAAACCAAAATTTTTTTTTTTAAAAATTTTTTAATAAGAAAATTTCCCCTTTTTTATTAAAAATTTTAAAAATTTAAAAAAAAATTTTTTTTTAAAAAATTTTTAAAATAAAATTTTTAAATCTTTTTTTAAGTTAATTTTAAAAAAATTTTTAAAAAAAAAAAATTTTTAATTTTTTTTAAAAAAATTAAAAAAAATTTACTTAAAACTTTTTATTTTTTAAAATAATTTTTTCAAAAATTTTTTTTATTTTAAAAAAATGGGAAAAGTTTTTAAAAAAAAAACTTTTTTTTTAAAAAAATTTTAAACCTAAATTTTTTAATTAAAATTAAAAAAAAATTAGAAAATATTTTTATTTTATATATTAATTTTCAAAATTTTTTTAAATTTTTTAATTAAAAAAAAACATTTCCAAAAACCAAAATATTGCATAATTTTTGTTTTTGAATATAAAAGTAAAAATTGATATAAATAAAATCCCTTTGAAAAACTATAAAAAGCTTGAATTAACCTTTAATCAAATAAAAATTTTTTTTATTTAAAAAATTAAAAACCAAAAGCAAATTTTTTAAAAAATTTAAATTTTTTAAAAAAGTTTAAAAAAGATATATTAAAAGAAAAACAAAGTTTTTTTAAAAAATAAAATTTTTTTATACAAAAAAAAAAAAATTTTTTTTAAAAAACCTTTTTTTCCAAATTAAAAAAATTTTTTTATTTGGGAAAAAAACCTTTAAAAAAAATTTTTAAAAAAGAAAAATTTTTAAAAAATTATTTTTTAATTTTTTAAAAAAAAAAATTATTAAAAAATTTTAATAAATTTTCAAAAAAAACCCCCTTTTTTAAAGGGAAAGAAAAAGTTTTTACAAAATTTATAAAAAATTTTAAAAACCCAATAAAAAAGGGAAAAATCCTTTTAAAAAAAAAAAACCCCAAAAATTTTTTTTAAAATTTTAAAAAAATTAATAAGTTTTTGAAAATTTTTTAAAAAAATTTTTATTTAATTTTAAAAAAAGTTTTTTTTAAAAAAATTTAAAAGGAAATTTTTTTGGGGTTAAAAATTAAAAACCTTTTTTAAAATAATTTGAAAAAAAAATTTTAAAAAACCCAAAAAAAAATTAAAATAAATTATTTTAAAACAAATTAAAAGGTTTTTTAAAAGGAAAAAATCTTTTAAATTTTAAAAATTTTTTAATTTAAATTGTTTAAAAACAAAAATTTATTTTTTATTTAATTTGAAAAATTTTTTTCCCAAAATTTTTTAAATAAAATTAAAAATTTTTTTTAAAAAAATTTAAATGTTTTTTAAAATTTTTAAAAAAACTTTTTTTAAACCAATTAAAAAAAATTTTTTTTTTAAAAAACATTTTAAAAATAAGTTTTTTTTACCAAATTATTTTAAACCCAAATTTATTACTTTTTTAAAAAAAAAAATTTTTCTATATTATTTTTTAAAAATTTTTCCAAAAATTTATTAATTTAAAAACCCCTTTTTTTAAAAAAAATTTTTTAAAAAATTTATAAATTTTTTAAAAAATTTTTTAAAGTTTTTTTTTTAAAAAAAAACCCCCTTTTGAAAAAAAAAATTTAAAAAATTTTTTTTTAAAATTTTTTTCAATTAAAAAAATTAAAACAAAAAAACTTTTTAAAAAAGATTTATTCAATTAAAACTTTAAAAATTTTAATAAATTTTGAAAAAAACAAAAATTTTTTTTTTTAAAAAAAATTTGTTATAAATTTTTAAAATTTTCCCCCAAAAAAAAAAAAAAGAAAAACTTTTAAATTAAATAAACCTTTTTAAAAAATTTTTTTAAAAAAATTTTTTTAAAATTTTTTTAAAAAAAATTGAAAAATTAAATTAAAATTTTTTCCCAAAAAACCAAAATCTTTAAAAAACTTTTTTTAAAAAAATTTTAAAAAATTTTTTAAAAATTTTTTTACAAAAAAAAAAATTTTTTTGGGGGGAAAATTTTTAAAAAAAATTAAAATTTTTTTAAAAAAAAAAAATTTTTTAAAAAAAAAATTTTTTAAAAATTAAAATTTTTAAATTTTTTTTAAATTTTTAAGTTTTTTAAAATTTTTATTTAAAAATTTTTAAAATTTATTAAAAATTTTAAAAAAAATTTTTTTTAAAAAAAAAATTTTTTTTAAAAAAAATTTAAAAATACATTTTTTTTTTAAAAAAATTTAAATTTAAAAACTTTTAAATTTAAAAAAAAATTTAAAAAAAAAAAAAAATTTTTTTATAAAACTTTTTCCCTTTTTATTTTTTTTATTAAATTTTTAAAATTTTTTAAAATATCAAAAATTTTATGAAATTTTTAAGGGGTTTAATTTTAAAAAAAATTTTTCCCCCTAAAAAAAAAAAAAAACCCCCTTTTTTTTTAAAAATTAGAAAATATTTATTTTAAACAAATTTAAAAAAATTTTTAAAACCCAAAAAAATTTAAAAAATTTAAAAACCCCTTAAAATTTCTTTTAAAATTTTTTTTTAAAATTTAATTTTACTTATTTAAAATTAAGCTATTTGGGCTTTTTTTTAAAAAAGGTTGATACCTTTTAAAACAAAAAACCCCTAACTATTATATCTTAAAAAATTTTAAAGGTTTTATGAAAATATAAAAAATTTTTTTAAAAAAACCCTTTAATTTCAAAAAACAAAAAAAAACCTTAAACCTTTTTAAAATAAAAATTTTTTTTTAAATTTTCTTAATGTATTTAAATTAAAATTTTAAAAAGGTTTTAAATTCAATTTTAAAACATATTTCCCCAAATTAATTTAAAAAAAATTTTTAAAAAACAAAATTTGGGGTTTTTTTTAAATTTTAAAAAAAGATAAAATAAAACATTTTTAAAAAATAAAAAATTTTTAAACCCTTTTAAAAAAAAATTTTAAAATTTAAATTTTTAAAAAAAATTTAAATTTTAATTGAATTTTTTTAAAAAAAAAGGGAAATTTTAAACCAATTTTCCCCCAAAAATTTAAATTTTAAAAAAAATTTTAAAAAAGGGGAAAAAAAAAAAATTTTCAAAATTGTTTAAAACTTTTTAAAAAAATATTTAAAAAATTTTTTTTAAAAAAAAATTCCATTAAAAACCAAAAATTAAAAATAAAAAAATTTTTTGAAAAAATCAATTTTAATTTTAAATTTGGGGTTTTTTAAAAATAAATTTAAAAAAAATTTTTTTATAAAAAAAAAATTTATTTCCCAAAAAAAAATTTTTTCTTTTAATTTTTTCCCTTAAATTTTCCCAATTAAAAACCTTTTTTTTAAAAAAAATTAAAATTTAAAATATTTAACAAATATAAAAAGGAAAATTTTTTTTTTAAAAAAAATTTTTTCCCCTTTTTAGTTTTAAAAATTTTTATTTTTTAAAAATTTAAAAAGAATATTGTAAAAACAAAAAAAAAAGGGTTTCCAAAATTTAGAAAAACGTTAATATACCGTTTTTAAAAAAAACCCTACTTATTTTTTTTAAGCAAAAGTAAAACTACTTGGTAAATTAAAAAAAGGGATTTTTCCCAAATTTGAGGAAAAAACTAAATCCCCAAAACTTACATTAAAAAACTTTTTTTTTTAAGATATTTTAAATTTTTTAAAAAAATTTTACTTTTAAAAACAAAAACCCAAAAAACCGTAATAAAAAAAAACCATTTTTTTAAAATTATTAAAAAATTTTTAATAAAAGAAATTTTTCAAAAAAAAAATTTTTTTTAATTTTTACAAAAAAATTTAAACCCCCATTTTGCAAATTTAAAAAAAAATTTTAAAAAAACTTTAAAAACTTTTTTTTAAAAGTACTTTTTTTTTTAAAAAAATTTTAAACCCTAAATAAATTTTTTAAAAAAGTTTTAATTAAAAAAAAATTTTTTTAAAAAATAAAATTTTTCAAAAAAATTTTAAATTATTTTTAAAAAATCTGAAAAAATCTTTTTTTTAAAAAAAAAAATTTTAAAAAATTTTAAAAATTTTTTCTTTTTTTAAAAATTTAAAAAATTTTAAAAAAATTTTAAAAATATTTAAAAAAGGTTTAAAATTAAAAAAAAATTTTAAATTTTATTTAAAAAATTTAAAAAAATTGAAAAAAATTTTTAAAATTTTTTAAAAAATATTTTAATTTTAAAAAAAATTTTAAAAAAATAAAATTTTAAAAAAAAATTAATTTTTTTTTAAAAAAAAAAAATCTTAAAAATAAAAAATTAAAAAATTTAAAAACTTTAAAAAAAAATTTTAAACCTATTTTTTAAAAAAAAATTTAAAATATAAACTTTTTGCAAAATTTTAAAAAATAAATTTTTAAAAAATTTTTAAAAAAAATTTAAAAAAAAAAATTTTTTTGGTTAAAAAGGTTTAAAGAATTTTTTTTAATAAATAAAAGTAAAAATAAAAAATAATTTATTTTAAAAAAAAAAATTTTTAATTTTTTTATCCCCAATTTTAAAAAACAAAAACCCTTTTATTTTATTTTAAAACCTATTAAAATTTTTAAAAAGGGTTTAATTCAATTTTTAAAAAGAAAGAAAACTTAATTAAAAAACCTAATTTTATTTTTTTAAAATTTTTAAAAAAAATTTATTGAAAAATACAAAAAAAGTTTCAAAAAAAAAAACGTTAAAAACCGTTTAAAAAACCTTTTACCTTCATTTATTTTTTAAAAAAAAAACCTTTTTAAAATTTAAAAAATTTAAAAAATTTTAAAAAAATAATTAAAAAAAAATTTTTGGGAAAAAGAAATAAAAAAATTAATAAAAAACCCCTTTTGATAAAATTTTTTAAAAAAAATTTTATAAAAAAAAATAAAAAATTTTTAAAATTTTTTTTAAAAAAAAACCAATAAATTTTTAAAAAAAAAAATTTTTAAAAACAAAAAAAAACCCCCAATTTTAACCAAAAAAAGGGGGGAATTTTAATTTTTTTTAAATCTTTATTTTTTTTAACTAAAAAAAGTTTTCCCAAGTGTTTTTTCTTTTCTTTTGGTTAAATTTTTAAAAATTGAATTTAAATTTTTTTTTTTTTAAAAAATAAATTTTAAAAAAAACCTTAATAATTAAAAAAAATAAGAATTTTGATTTAGGGTTATTTTTTTTAAAGGTTTTTGTTTCTTTTTTATTTTTAAAAAAAAATTTAATTTTTATTTAAAAATAAAAAATTTTTTTCAAAATTTTAGTTTTGAAAATTTTTTTTAAAAAAATTTATTAAAAAAAATAACTTTAATTTTTTTATACAAAAAAAATTTATTATAGGGCATTTTAAAAATTTTTAAATTAATTTTAAAAAACCTTTAATCCAATTTTTTTGAAAAAAACATTTTTTGCAATTTAAAAAAATTTATTTTTTAAAAATAAATTTACCGAAATAGAAAATTGAAATCCTTTTTTTTTTAAAAAAACCCTTTATTAAATTTTACTTTGTAATTTAAATTTAAAAATTTTCAAAAAAAAAATTTTTTTTTTTTAAAAAAAACCTTAATAATAAAAAAACTTAAAGCCCTTTTTAAAAAGTTTTTAAAAAAAAATTTTTAAAAGTATTTACAATACAACAAATATAAAAAAACTTTAAAATTTAAAAATTTTCTAAATCCTTTATAAAAATTTAAAAAATTTTACAAAAAAATTTTCCCACATTTTTTTCAAAAAAAAATTTAATTTTTAAAAAAAAAATAAAAATTTTTAAAAATTAAAATTTTTTTTTTTTTAAAAAAAAATTTTTTTAAATTTAATTTTTTTTTTAAAGCAAAAAAATTTTAAAAGGGGTTTTTTTTTTTTTAAAATTTAAAAATTTTTTAAAAAAAAATTTAATTAAATTTTTGAAAAAAATTTTTTTAAAAAAATTTTTAAAAATTTAAAAATTTTTATTAAATCTTTTTTTTTAAAATTTTTAAAAATTTTAAAAAAAAAAATTTTAAAAAAATTTTTTTAATTTTTTTAAAAAAATTTTTTTTAAAATTTTTTTAAATTAATTTGAAATTAGTTTTAAAAATTAAAAAAAAAATTTTTTTTAAAAAAAAATGTAATTAAAAAAAAAAAAATTTTTTTTTTAAAAATTAAAAATAAAAACATTGGGTATTAAAAATTTTTTAAAAAAAAATTTTTTTTTAAAAAAACTTTAAAAAAAAAAAAAAACAAAAACCTTTTTTATTTTAAAAAAAAAAAACTTAAAATTTCTATTTATTAAATTTTTAAAAAAAATTTTCTAAAAAGGCATTTATTTTTCCAAAAAAAAAAAAAACTTCTTTTTTTGGGAAAAAAAAAAAGAAATTAAATATTTAAAATTAATTGGGTTTTAAATTTTTAAAAAAAATTTTTTCCTAAAATTTAAAACCAAAAAAAACCCTTTTGTTACAAAAAAAAAATTTTATTTTAAAAAGTTAAAAATTTTTTTTGTAAAAAAAAAAAAAGCTTTTTAAAAAAAATTTGGGGAAAAAAAATAAAATATTTTTTAATTTAAAATAATTTTAAAAAAAAAAATTCTTTTAATACTAAAATTTAAAAATTTTTTAAATTTTAAAAATTTAAAATTAAAAAATTTTTTTTAATTTTTTAAAAACCTTTAAATATAAAAAAATTTTTTAAAAACTTTTGGGAAAGTTAAAAAAAAAAAATTTCGATTTTTAAAATAAACATTTTTAAATTTTTAAAATTAAATAATTTATAAAAAAAAAAAAAAAAAGGGTTAAATTTTAAAAAAGTTTTTAAAAACCCCATAAAATTTGAAAAAATAAACAAAAACTTTTTAAAAATTTTTTTTTTTTAAAAAGCTAAAAACAAAAAAAAATTTAAATTTTTTTTTAATTGGGAAATTTTTTATTTTTTAATATTAAAATTTTTTTTAAAAAAATTTTTAAACTTTTAATTCCTTTTTAAAAAAAGGGTTTTTAATTAATTTAATTTTAAAAATTTTTTAAAATTTTAATTTTTTAAAGGGGTTTTTTAACTTTTTTTTTTTAAAAAAAATTTTTAAAAAAAAAATTTTTTAAAATTTTTTTTTAAAAAGAAAAAAAATTTTAAAAAAATTTTATTTTTTAAAATTTTTAACTAAAAAAAAATTTTTTTTTATTTTTAATAAGGTATTTAATTTTTAATTTTTTAAAAAAATTTTATTTTAATTTTTAAAGAACTTTTTTTCCCCCTAAAATTAGAAAATAATTTTTTACCCTATTATATTTTTTAAAAAATTTAATTTTAAAAAAAAAAATTTTTTAAACCCTTTTTAAAAACATTATCAAAAAATTTTAATTAATTGCCCTTTTAAAATTTTTAAAAAATTTAAAACCTTTTTTTAAAAAAAAGAATAAAAAAAAAATTTTAAAAAAAAGGATTGTATATCTTCATTTGTAGAAAACACGCTATATATCACCGATACCTAGCTAAAATCATTGAAAAGTACACATTTTGAGGGTATAAAAGCATTATCATAAGGTAACTTCCGTCTATTAACTGAAGATAACAGTGCAATTAAAAAGAACTATGAAAAACAAGTGTAAATATAACCATTGTATCACATAAAGAGTCTCAAACTCCTATTATAGCTTACAGTAGTTTAAATAGCATTTCTAACAAAAACAACTATAATACCACATTTTTGAATTTTCTCTATCAAAATAAGGCTGAATAATGTCATTTCGATATTTTTATGTCTTTTTGTTTCTTTTATAATTGGCTGATAATGTTTAGATACCCTCAAATGTGTTCTTTTCAATGATTTTTAGCTAGTTATCGGTGATATATAGCTGTTTTCCTTTCTACAA
The DNA here is from genome assembly GCA_016584305.1 of Chionoecetes opilio. Taxonomy (NCBI): domain Eukaryota; kingdom Metazoa; phylum Arthropoda; class Malacostraca; order Decapoda; family Majidae; genus Chionoecetes; species Chionoecetes opilio. The sequence goes on along the minus strand of JACEEZ010008524.1, from coordinate 5,665 downwards.
ATTGAAAGTATACCATCCTTTTTTTAAAATAAATTGCACCTATAGAGCTTTACATTACTTACACCAATAAATATAGAGGTTAGGTTATTTAATTGTGATATAACGGTATAATTGCAAGCGGTTTTTTCATAGTTTCCTTGTAAACTGTAGCGTTATTTGTATATATACAAGTAATTTTACTTATCATATGCTATAAACCCATAAAATGTAGTGTTTTCAATGATATTAGCTAGTTATCGGTGATATATAGGCTGTTTTTCCTACAAATTGAAGTATCCATAAATAACCTCTTAATCTTCTATTTTATCAGCTTAATGTATGTAAGCTACTTATCGGTGCAACCTCGTCTAAAAGAGGAGTTTATACTTCATTTGCAGGAAAACAGCTATATATCCCACGATACGAGCTAATATCATTGAAAAAATACATTTTATGTTTTTTATAGCATATGATAAGTAAAACTACTTGTTAATATATACAATAACGCTACAGTTTACACGAAACTATGAAAACAACGCTTGCAATATCCGTTATTCCAAAAATAACCCATTACTCTATTATTTATTACTTATGTAATGTAAAGCACTTATAGGTTGCAAATTATTCTAAAAAAAGGATTGTCCTACTCAATTTGTAGGAAAACACTATTATCACCGATAACTAGCTAAAATCATTAAAAAGAACACATTTTGAGCGTATAAAGCATTATTATAAAGTAAAATTCCTTCTATTAATGATATTACACTACAATTAACAACAAACTAATGAAAACACGTGTAATATCAATTTTATCACAATATAGATTCTCAAACTACTATTATAAGCTTACAGTAGTTTTAAAAACAATTTCTTACGAAAAAAATATAATCCCACATTTTAATAAATCTCTCTATCAAAAAAGGGCTGAATACTGTCAATTTTTCGACATTATTTTTAGCCCCTCAAAAAATACTTAAAACTACGTGAAAAAACGTTTGTTTCTAAGAATTTAAAATTGATACATAATTTTTATGAAAACATACATATTTTAAGTTCATAATATTGTAAAGTATAATTTTGTAAAAGTGCTGAATAATGTCAAATTCGGACATTTTTTAGCCCTTAAAAAATACATGAAAATACTTTGAAAAAACGTTGTTATTTAAGATTAATATTTATACTCTAATTACATGAAACATACATATTTTAACCTCATAATATTGAATAATATCGTTTTTGTTTCAAAGTGCCTTAATAATGTCAAATTCGACCTTTTTTAGCCGTTCCAAAATACATTAAAATACTTGAAAAATATTGTTTTATTAAGATTAAACTTGATATCTAAATTTCATGCAAAATACATATTTTTTAGCTATTATTTTGGAAAATATAGTTGTAAGCAAATATCAAAGGCTATTTACTTACAGATTAAAGAAATTATACTTCATTTGTAGAAAAAAACACTCTTCACTATACCTAGCTAAATCAATTGAAAACACTACATTTTGGGTTTTATAGCAATATAATAAGTAAAAACTACTTGTATAATATACAATAACGCTACATTTTGCAAGAAACTATGAAAACGCTTGCAATATACCGTTTATATCACAATAAATAACCTAGTACTCTTTTTATTTATTAGCTTTTAAATGTATATTAAGCTATTAAGCTATATTATCTTTAATATATATGTAAGCTACTTATAGGTCTAATTGTTTCTAAAAAGAGGATTGTATACTTCAATTTGTATGGTAAAACAGCTATATATCACCGATAACTAGCTAATATCATTGAAAACACTACATTTTATGGGTTTTATAGCAATATGATAAGAGTAAAACTACTTGTATCTATCAATAACGATACAGTTTTGCAAGAAACTATGAAAAAAACGCTTGCAATATACGTTATAGTCAACAATAATAACCTATTACTGCTTCTATTTATTAGCTTAAATGTAATTTAAGCTACTTATAGTGCTAATTGTTTTCTAAAAAGAGGATTGTTATTCAAATTTGTAGGTAACAGCTATATATCACCGATAACTAGCTAATATTCATTGAACAACACTACATTTTATGGGTTTATAAGCAATATGATAAGTAAACTACTTGTATATATACAATAACGCGACAGTTTTACAATAAACGCTGAAAAAACGCTTTGCAATATACCGTTATATCACAATAAAATAACCTGTTTACTACTTATATTTATTTGGTTAAATGTATGTAAGCTTTCTTATAGGTGCAAATTATTTAAAAAAAAGGATTTGTATACTTCAATTTGTAGAAAACAGCTATATATCACCGTACCTAGCTAAATCATTGAAAAGTACACATTTTTGAGGTATAAAGCTTATATAAGCTAAATTCCTTCTATAATGATATAACCGTGCAATTAAAAAGAAACTATGAAAAAACAAGTGTAATATACCATTGTATCACAAATAAGAGAGTCTCAAACTCCCTATTATAAGCTTCAGTAGTTTAAAATAGCAATTTCTAACGAAACAACTATATACCACATTTTGAATTTCTCTATAAATAAGGGCTGAATAATGTCAATTTTCGACATTTTTATGCTTTTAATTTTCTTTTATAATTGCTGAATGCTTTATACCCTCAAAATTGTTCTTTTTCATGATTTTAGCTAGTTTTTATCGGTGATATATAGCTGTTTTTCTACAAATTGAAGTATGCAATCCTTTTTTTTTTTGAATATTTGCACCTATAATAGCTTACAATTACATTAACCAATAAATATAAGAGTAATAGTTTATTTATTGTGGGATATAACGGTATATTTCAAGCGTTTTTCATAGTTTCTTGTAAACTGTAGCGTTTATTTGTTATATACAGTAATTTTACTTATCATATTGCTATAAACCCATAAAATGTAGTGTTTTCAATGATATTTAGCTAGTTATCGGTGATATATAGCTGGTTTTCCTACAAATTGAAAGTTATCCATAAATAACCCTTAATCTTACTATTTTATCAGCTTAATGTAATGTAAGCTACTTATAGGTGCAATTATTCCTAAAAGAGGATTTTATACTTTCCATTTGCAAGGAAAACAGCTATATAATATCACAAGGGGGGGGGGATCACTAAACTAGCTAATATCATTGAAAAAACAATACATTTTATGTGTGTTTAGCAATATGACAAGTACAACTAACTTGTATATATACATAACGCTACATTTCAACGAAACTCGGAAAACGCTTGCAATTACCGGGGGGGGGGTTATAAATCACAAAAATAACACCATTACTCTATTTTTATTAGCTTAAATGTAATGTAAGCTACCTTATAGGTACAATTATTCTAAAAACGGATTGTCCCTACTTCAATTTGTATAGGAAAACGCTATATACCCCGATAACTAGCTAAAATCATTAAAAAGAACACAATTTTGAGGTATAAAAGCATTATTATAAGTAAATTCCTTCTATAAATGAATATTACCTACAATTTTTTTAAAAAAACAAACAACTAGGAAAACCCGTGGTAATATACAATTTTATCACATATAGAGTCTCAAACTCCTATAATAAGCTTCAGTAGTTTAAATAGCAATTTCTTACGAAAAAACCTATAATACCACTTTTATTTTTCTCTAATCAAAAAAAGGGCTGAATAATGGTCAATTTGCGACATTTTTTTAGCCCCTCAAAATACATTAAAAACACTTGAAAAACGTTGTTTTCTAGATTAAATTGATACATCATTTTTATGAAAAATACATATTTTAAGTTCATAAATATTGTAAAGTAGTTTTGGTAAAAGTGCCTGATAATGTCAACTTTTCGGACATTTTTAACCCTTAAAAAATACATTAAAACTACTTGAAAAAAACGTTGTTATTAAGATTACTTACTTATCACTAAAATTTCACATGAAAAATACATATTTAGACCTCATAATATTAAAAAGAGTTTTGTGTAAAAGTGCTTAATAATGTCAAATTTCGACTTTTTTAGCCTTTCAAATACATTAAAATACTTGAAAAAAATATTGTTTTTTAAGATTAAAATTGATATCTAATTTCATGCAAAATACAATATTTTTAGCTATTAATTTGTAAAATAGAGTTGTAGCAAAATAACAAAGGCTATTTAGCTATCAGATATAAGAAAATATTACCTTCAATTTGTAGAAAAAAAACACTCTTCACCTGATAACTAACTAAATCATTGAGAAACACACATTTTATGTGTTTATAGCAAATATGATAAGTAAAACTCTTTGTATATTATATACAATAACGCTACGTTTGCAAGAACGTAGAAAAAACCTTGCAATATACCGTTTATAAAATCACAATAAATAACCTATTTACCTTCTACTTTATTAGCTTAATGTATATTAAGAATTAAGCTATATATCTTAATATATATGTAAGCTACTTATAGGTGCTAATTGTTTCTAAAAGGGATTGTATCTTCAATTTGTAGAAAAACAGCTATATATCACCGATAACTAGCTAATATCATTGAACACTACATTTTATGGGTTTAGAGCAATATGATAAGTAAAATTACTTGTACATATACAGATAACGCTACAGTTTGCAGGAAACTATGAAAAAACGCTTGCATATAACCGTTATATCAACAATAAATACCTATCCTCTTCTATTTTATTACTTTATGTAATGTAAGCTACTTATAGGTGCTAATTGTTCTAAAAAGAGGATTGTATACTTCAATTTGTAGGTAACAGCTATATATCACCGATAACTAGCTAATATCATTGAAAACACTACATTTTATGGGTTTATAGCAATATGATAAGTAAAAAATACTTGTATATATAACAATAACGCTACAGTTTACAAGAAACTATGAAAAACGCTTGCAATATACCGTTATATCACAATAAAAAAACCCTATTACCCTTATATTTATTTGGTTAATGTAATGTAAGCTTCTTATAGGTGCAAATTATTTAAAAAAAAAGGATTGTATACTTCAATTGTAGAAAACAGCTATATATCACCGTTTACAAGCTAAAATCTTTGAAAAGAACACATTTTGAGGGTATAAAGCATTATCATAGGTAAAATTCCTTCATTAATGATATAACACTCCCAATTAAAAAAAAACTATGAAAAACAAGTGTAATATACCATTGTATCACAATATAGAGTCTCAAACTCCTATTATAAGCTTACATATTTTAAATAGCAAATTTCTAACGAAAAAAACTATAATACCACATTTTGAATTTTCTCTAAAAAAAAAGGCTGAATAATGTCAATTTTCGAATTTTTATGCTTTATTTCCTTGAAATTGTTTTGATAATTATACCTAATTTTAAAATTAATATTTTTAAGCTAATATTGGGGAATATAGTTTTGTAAAATGCTAAATTTTTTTCAAAAATGCACCTTAAAAACTTAAATACTTAAAAATTTTTTAAATTAAATGGTATATTTCATAAAAATATATTAAGCTTTTATATTTAAAATTAGGTTTTAAATTGCTAATAAGAATTTTATTTAATTCAAAAACCCCTTAAAATTATTTTAAAAATAGTTTTTAAGGTTAAATTGATATCTAATTTTTCCCAAAAATACAATTTTTAACTTTAATTTTAAATAGTTTAGCAATTAAGCTATTTAGCTTAAGTATAAAAAAAATTTTAAAAAAAAATTCAGAAACACTAAAAAATTA
>JACEEZ010008523.1:0-27364 GCA_016584305.1 Chionoecetes opilio | reverse complement strand
AAAGGGAAAACCCTTTTTTCCGCCCTAAGGACCCACTTTGTCTTGCGAGGAGGGTTCGAGCATGCTTCACTGATCTACACGGGCGATAGTTCCCCCCTGACGAAGGGGGGGAGGAGAGTGGAATTGGCCCCTGCCGTTAAGGGGGCATGACTGGGAAAAAACGCAGAAGGGCAGAGGAAAAATAAAGCTTAATAAAAACCCACATGCCACAAAGGCAGAAAAAAACAGCTTCCTGACGGGGAGGGAAAAAATGTCAAGCAACTATCCTACAGCGTCAGGGGGGGCCCTAAATGGCCGCCGTTAAACGGCGTCGTCCAGCCCTGACGCCCCCCTCTCGGGACTAACCCGACCTATTAAGACGTGCGGCCCCTCCCCACAGCCCTTTTTCCAACCCCTTTTAAGGGGGCCCCTCAGTAAAAAAAAGGGCCCCTACGCCCCCAACCTTCAGGGTTCCCGGGGTCTGTGAAGCGATTCTAACAAGGGCAGAGGTGCTGGCAGAAACTCGTGAAACACAAGAAACCCCAAAACTTTCCACGGTGGGAATGTTTACTGGATAGCGAGGTGAACAACGAGCGAGCGTGCTCTCCCACCGACGGCTCGGGAAGACTGAAGGTTTGATACAGGGTTGTGAACTTTTGTACCCCACATTATCGTACCGAGCCACCAAAATTATCGTATTTTCAGATAATTATCGTACACCTTAGCTAAAATAATATAGTCAGTAGATAACTATATACATCATTGAATTCAGCATTCCCATATAAAAATATTTTTCTTTTTTCACCAAAATATAATATAAAATATAATATATATGACACAAAATTCCATGTTAATTTATTTTTTACAAAACAAATAAAAATAAATAAAAAAAAATATATTTAGTAACCTTTATAAACGACTCAAATGAAGCTGAACTCGAAAACTCTACATAGCTATCATCCTCAAAAGAAAAGAGGAATTCCTGTTCCTCCTCTATTATTTTACCCCCTGTGTCAGCTGGCGCTTATAATGATAGGTGTCAGTTGTCATTGACTTATCAAAATCATCTGTAGGGATGAAAGTAACACAATCTGCCTTTTCCCTTATAGTGAGGCAGCTTAGCACCGAATTTCAAAGGGATGGGGACATGTCGGATAAAAGCACCAAATTTTGATCAGGCAAATCTTCAGGGTCCCAGCTCTGATTCTATAACCGGCGCCAAGCGATACGACCACTCTTATGCTTCTACGTACATTTTGTAATGTGAGCAATTTAACACATACGAAAATCAAGAAAAAATGTAAACTCTTTCAGACCGTGCGTATTTTTACCCAAACATGGTGAAAAATTGCCATGTTTCTTGTTTTAAGGGGTATTTTCTGAGTATGGTTGCTCATTATTTGGCCCATTAGGGGTGTTTATAATTCAATCACATGAAATAATCATACTTAGTACACAATTAAGTAGGAGAGCAAAGCATGAAGGTCAAGTTCAAAGGTTTTAAGGGAGGAATCTGCTAACAACTGACATTAAAACAGGGAAACATGCAGTGTTAATGTCTTAAACCCCTTCTCTGCACAAAATTCAATTACTACATTTCACACTAAGCCGGCTAAGCTACTTCTCACATCGGCAGCTGCAAAGTTATGTGCACTTCCACCGCCCCTTCTTGCATGAGCATCGCCCTCCACACGTGCACATGGCGCTTTTGCAACCACTTGATCAGTCCGCTGCAGGCCTGGGATGCCACAGGCAGGTTGGAGCACACAGGACGCCAGGTCTTCGTTGCACTCTCTAGAGTCCATCCAAAGCCCTCTGAGGTTGGAGGCTTCTGCTCACAATGATCACTGGTGCCCAGATTCCAGCTTGGTAGACTGCGCGCAGTGTGTGGTGCAGAAGGGCTTTTTGCGTTGGGGGAATGTTCTCCATTGTCCTGTTTTTCTGGGAGAAGATTTCCCTACGTGCCTCGTTCACAGAGTCCAAGTTGCTCTTCTTATTGTAGATGATCACGGTGAAGCGCTCGAGCAACTGGAATTCCTTGCAGTTCACTGTCACAGTCATGTAGGGGTGATTCATGGGGTTTGTTGAAGGCTTCCGTCACCTCCACGTAGGCTTTCCCAAAGCCCCCCATACCGATTTCTTCCCTTTGCCAAAAAGCGGAATTTGGGTGTCGCAGCCCGTGAAGCTGTGGAACATAGCAGTGCCTTTGACCTATCTTTCCCAGAGCATAGCATATGGCATTGATATCCAGGTACATGAAGTTCTTTCCAGTTCCAAAGGCTACCCAGATGGCTCCATCTGATGCTGGCTGGTCAGGGAATGATACTTTCCTATCAGTATGACAACGACGTCTGTGTCGACAGTGCGTACCAAAAAGGTGGGGCATCCCCTTTTCCAGCCCCATCTTTTAGGTGAACGACAATCCTTGTATCGGCCTCTTCATGGTCACATCGTGGCATGGAGTGGTCGGAACCTCTGCTGATCACATCTGTGCCTGATGTTATGAAAACCTCCTTTCCGTCTGGCCAGTCATTGAGCCGACTTTGTCTGAAAGGAACTGGAAAAGCTCCTCCTTGTTTGGAATCCCGGAGGGAAATCGGGCCAGTTTTTTCTGGGCACCTTGGTTGGACCGCCGGGCCTTTCCGCACACCTTTTTCCCCTTTTCTCTCTAGTTGACTCCTTGATACTGCTGGCAATGTAGTGTCCAGACCACATCGACTCTTCTGCAGGATTCAAGTAGCTTTAGGATGTGGGGATGCAAACGCCATTAGCATTGAATGTGGTGACATTAGTATGAGGAAGCAGAACACACAGCAACACCGTCGAGAATTCTTGCATCCAGAAACGGCGGTGTAATATGCATTTAATTAAAAACAAAAAAAAAAAGTTCTATTATGCAGGCTATCCTATCGGGGAGGCGGGTACAGTGGTTAGCGTCTCTCAGTGGCGTTCTCGGTGACCCGAGTTCGATCCCCGAAGAAAACCAAAATCTTTTTTGCACCGTCGAGTGCCTAAGAACAAACCCCCATGCCCTGCCCATTAACTCTACCTTCGATTGCGAGTTTCATCGGATGACACAGGGGGCGGCATGAGCCTCTAATCACAGGCGTCACTATAAAAATCCTGCCTGCGCCACCACGGACGAGGGCCAACCATCACAGCCCTCAAGTGAACCTCCGGGGCTTAAAATACCGAGCCCTGGGTCACTATTGCCTACAGGCGCTATAGGCACAAAATGTTAAATAAAAAAATAAAAAAAAATAAGAGTGTTTAAAAAAAATTTCGGATCGCTTGGCGCCGGTTCTAGAATTGAAGCTTGGATTCTGAGGAATACCTGGAAAAAATGTGGTGCTTTTATCCGGCTGTCCCATCAACTACCTAAGCTGCCTCCTATTAAGGCCATGTCACACGGACACTTTTTCCGCCATCTTTTGGTAGCAAAAGCGTATCAGGCATCATTTGACGCCTGATCCGGTGTGGTATAATGAGCGTCCAGTAGGATAATGCGTCTACCTTCCAATCTGCGCATGCGCCAGAGGACTGCTCTCGTGTCGACCGATGCCATAGCAGCGCGCCTAAACCCAAAACCTAACCTAACTTAAAGTTTTTCTAACCTTACCTAACCTAGCGGTCTGCCGAAAAGGGAGAGAGCCTGGAGAATATGTCTCCTGCCATGGGGGGAGGCACGACCTGGGAAGCTCTTACCCTCCCACGCGGCTGGATGGATGAAATGAAAAGGATACATCGTACATCTTGCGCGCTGCTATGGCATCCGCTCGACACAAGAGAGCACAGTCCTCTGGCGCCCTGCGCAGATTGGAAGGTAGACGCATTATCCTACTGGACGCCTCATCTATACCACATAGTGGCAAAAAGTGCGCGTGTTGTCACACGGCGTTTCGGCCCTACGCAGCATCTTCCTACCAGGTAGCGAAGATCTTTATTCTTATATACTTACCTTATCTGCCCTTCTACTAGGCATCGATAAAATGAGCCTTCGCCCTTCACATTTCCATTGATAACCATAAATAAACTACTCAAAACCTTTACTTGTAAATCTTTTTTTTTAGTAACAAATAACACGCATAAAGTATCTCAGTTTCTAAAAAACACACGCAGCCTATTAAATAGCGTTTGTATCACCAGTTTCCGTCATAAATTCTCATCACCAACTCAAAACGTAACTAAATATACTAAATAAATACTAAAAAATGCTACTTAGGAAATCTAAAAAAATAACACGCCATTGTACCATATTCATACACGTGTCTTGTATGTAGGAGAGTAAAAACCTATCTATTTCTCCTACATACTCTATCAAACACTCTATTTTCCTCCTATCATCTTTCATTTTTTCCTATATATCTACACTGATATTACAATTACCTATACAAAAATATATAGCTATATTCCCTATATACAACACGTATTTCCCTATATACTAGCAATATTTTCCCTAACATATCACATAGAAAATGCCCTTACAGCCATACTCTTGACCACCCAAGATTGCGTCATTTCTCTTTATTTCTGAGATTAACCTGAAATACGAGATCATTCACGATGCCAAAGACACTAACAGCTTAGTCTGCAAAAGTTTCAAAGACAAAGTCAGTTGCCAGTTTGGTTATTGCAAATGACCCAATCGAAAAGTCTGCCACCGCCATAAAAATTGGAATCTTCGGGTCTTTTCTATAGTAACATCACTTGCCAATGTCACTTATGTGGACCCCTTACTAGACTATTTAAAGCCAATGTTTTCCTGATGTGACGTCTATAAGAATGTAAAGCTAGGGAAGCCAAGAGACTCAAACATGATAAGAAAAGTGTTTGCGAAAGCATTTATGGTACTGAACTGTTCGGAAATTTTACGCCCTTCCTGAAAGGCTTTTTTCTGTCAATGTAGTGAGACGACAGACAGGTCGCCACAACACACACAGCGTCGTTACCACAAAACAATTGTGCGTATCAGTACGAATATTTTGCAGAAAGAGGAAGATTGAAAACTCTTTCGCTATATTTGATAGAGGTTAATGATCGTTCAGACTGCTAAGACTGTCAATGCCTATGAGAAAGAATGTTCATATAAAAAAACCCCATTCATATTAAAATATTGTTGGCGTTTGTTCTGACACTAACAATGCTGAGCTGGGAGCTAACCCCCGCCGTCCCCTTTCAGTAGCTACATTATAAAGAATATTTGCGGCTTCCCAATCAGTCAAATTGTCAAATATTCTATGCCACATGATTCATTCCCCTGGTGCCAGTCAAATAGCAGTCCATATTCAACATGCATTCCAAGAGTTTCAATTTTTATTTTATATTGACTCTTAAACATCCTCCAGGCCAAACCAGGTGGTTGTATGTGAGACATGTGTGTGAAACAAGATTGTTAGACCCAGTGGGGTGCCGGGGTGGGCGGGGTTGGGTGGGGGGGGGGTGAGGGGGTCGGGTGGGGGTGTGAGGGGGGGGGGAATGGAGATGTATTTCACAAAATTGGCATGTAGCCCATAACCCAACCATGATATGATTATATGATATGTATGATTATATGAATTGTACTTGCCTCACCAAAAAAAAAATAACCGAGCCCTACCTTGAATTTCTGCAATACAGCTTGTAGCAGCTTCACACGCGTCATGCAGTGCGGAATTCGCGTGCCAAATGCGCATTTATTGTTTAAATGCCATCTATAGTGTGTTAATAAACTGAAAAAACTTGGGTGGAACTTTACTTTGGGGAATTTGGGTTTTATGTGGGGGCTTAAACGGGGGCTACTGTCATTTCGCAGCTATCGCCCCGAAATTGAAAGCGCTAATATGTTATAACATTTTTATTTCTTAAAAATTTAATCGGAAAATAATGAAAAAAATATGCGTGTGTTTCCTTCATACATACATTTATGTACCAAAGTATTAGTTGATATCTGCGAATAATTATTGCTGGAATTAACAAATGTATTTGTACATGACAGAGTCGGTGCAACCAAGATACCGCCGTCTCTGAACTAGGCTTAAGATTTTGTCCATTTCAGCACTTGATTGTCTCATACTATAACAACAATTTCTAACTATAATATATATAAAATAAAGTGTAATGCCTTGGCATGAATCGATGATGTAACGTAACACTATTTAGAAGTATGTTCTTCCCAGATAAGTTATCCAATGCAGAAATCAAGTCGCCGTGGACTAGAAGATTTTAACAACCCTCGCACCAGTAGTGTACAGCCGAATTGTTTTCTTTTGCTTACATGATTTAGGCATATAGGCCTATGATATTTTAGACGATATGATTGTGTATGTCTAGATATATAATATTATATATATATATATAATATTAATATATAATATATATATATATATATAATATATATATCATATATAAGAAAAAAACGACTAAATGTATGATAAAACCTATAATATTCATGACATGACTTCATAATCACTGATACCATAAAGGAAATAAAAATATACTTTCTGTAATCAATCACACATCATACAACTTTTACCACAGCTAATCTACTCCACTCAACATCGAGAGAATACTAACTAATAGACTAAATGAATGTAAAATCTTAAATGAATCGTATGGGATCATTTCGCTGATCTTAATACATTGGACTAACGATGGCGTTTTTTTTGGGGGTGATACATGTCATCTTCGTCACAAATACTGTAGTTTTCACGATTCCACAGTCCATTTGCATAATGCTGTGCATGGCAGGGAATTTTTAGGGCATGAACAGTTCACTTCTCTTGCACGCACCTTTGCATACCCACCTAACTAGTTCAAGTACTGCCACGCTTTTTTTTTTGCGGAGGGTGTTTTTTCTTTTGGTTTTTCTTTTTTTGGTTTGGTTGTTTTTATTTGGGCTGCTGGCTTTTCAGAGACCAATGTACTGGGTTCAGAGTTTTTGTCGTCATTTTAGTGTTTCCATCAATTGCCCCTGGAGCAGGTTCTTTGGCCTTGGTGCTTGGTAGGTTTTGGTCTCTTTTGCAGACATCAGGTTGACGTTGGTATGTGAGGTTTCAGAGTAGCTTCGCGTCGGTGGAAGCTTGAAGCAGATCCCATCGAAGGATCTGGCAATGTGACGCACAAACTTTTGTGCGAGTTAACACTGCAGACGAACGTATCGGACATTGACAACAATCAGCCCCTCAGGAAGACTGTCTAGAACATCCAAAGATCTGGAAAGGTCTGCATAATCTTGCTGCCGAAGGCTAGTTGCCAGAGAACTTGGTTATCCACGACTTTCTTCGATGTACTGAAGAAAATTCCACCCCAATCCGCCCGCCAGATGAAGTTGTGCAGTCCTAGTTCAATAGCCTTGAGTCCTACGTTCCAATCGCAGTGCACCTCGCTTTGATGTCAATTGTCCCGGAAGAATTCGCTATGCCAGTAACATCTTCGAATTGTCCTGCCGGATGTGCTGAGTTGGCAACAAGATCTATCAACAACAAGAACACATCTGTGTCTGGGAGACCACTACATACATGCTCTAGCCGTTGACGCATTCCTTGTCTGCCTGCCTCGATGACATGAAGCGGGATTCTGTGTGTCAGAATTCCTCGTGATTGTGAGTGGACATATTATTGACGGTGATGAGTTTGCCCCATATGCTGTATGTGATACCAACAACAAGCCCCTTTGTTACTCCAGAGAAATGGCTTCAGCAATCGTTTTCCCAAGAAATTCTGTGAGCTGGGACTTTTTTAGGTGTATACATGAGATAGCAGAAGCCTTAATCAGGAACAATTGCGTATGTTCATCACCGCGTCTTGTATTATGAACTTCATGGTTGTGCTCTGAGACTGCTCGGCCTTGAAAGTGTTTGTTCTTTCATAGATCCCGTTATATAGCGCGTCGAGAGATGATTCGTCCAGAGGTCGTCTGAAGTCGGAGCTATCCACACTAACTCATTTTCCGCTCAAAGTGACAGAAACTCATCATAACTCACATTCATTCATACTTAGAACAGCACCAGACGAGAGCGAACATTTGACTGCCATCTTACAATTCAATGTCACACCTCATGCTTGGTGATATTATCATCGACCCCAGAACAATCAAATCTGAAGGAATAGCATGTGCGTTCAACATTTCGCTAAAACAATTCTGTGATACCGACATTCCATATGCAGCGAGCCATCACCAACTTCAGGCAACAGTGACAGGTTTGCCTCGCGACAAAAAACAGGAATTTGTCGTCACGTGTGCATTCCGCCTTTTATGTCCACAACCGGGTCCCCATCGTAGTCTGTAAGGACAAGATGCAACTCTCCATCTGCTCGGGTTGTCACAGAGAACGCAACACAGCGACTGGGTCTTTGGCCCCATTGGGCGACACCTGCGAACAGTCTGACAAAATCCTCATCATGTGCAAGGGATGACGTCACGAGCTTTAGCTCGGTAGCATTTGTGATTCACTAGATGAGTTTCACAAAATCTCTTTTCGGCTCTCTCCAGCATACCTTTGCTGCACCTACGAGCTTTGTAACAGCTTTGTACCGAATGCCCGATATGTTTTCGTATCAGATGCAGACAACTTTGACATGATTTCAAGCCAGAGGTGCAGTACATGCGTTGCTCAATACTGTGCCTGCTTTCCCGACAAAGTTCTTTATGTTAACAATAGAATCTGATGTTAACATGCTGCTACCAAGCGTGTAGCCCTTCCGCTTTTTTTCTTTTCCCTTTATCGCAACTGATGCAGGGTGAGTGAGCTCATTGTCACGTCCGTTATCGTTGAATCTCAACAGAGCCTCGACTTCGAAACGGGATGAGAACTTCTTCATAAGTTGCCATATCTGGAAAATACATAAACAATTATCAAGCTTAAAATTATCTATACCTAGCATCCGCTCTCGAGCATTCAAGACAATATGGTGTACGCAATTTAGTTAATCGGCATCATTGTCACATGGAAAAAAAGAAAGAACATTTTAATATCTTAGCCTAGTCCACAAATTGCTAAAGAAAGATTGGACTCGATTTCGGGCCACAGGGTTTCGACTCGAGATATTTTCTCAACGACAAATGACTGCAAATAGTAATATTATTAATTACTGTAATTCAGTATCTTTGTGAGTATTTGTTCAGATTCAGTTAATTAGAATCAGATTTATTATAGGTGCTGACAAAATCGTAGCCTTAGCTTCAGAGACGGCGGCATAACTTGCGCTTCCCCGACTCTGCATTACAAATAACAATTTGTAATACATAATAATTTATCAGATATCAAGCTAAATATTTGCGTAACATCAAAATGATGATGATAGAGGAAGACACCAAATTTTGTTTTCATAATTTTCACTATTATATCCTTAAGAGATAAAAATAGTTATCAATATTAAAACCAATTTCTTTTCGGGCGTTAAACTGCCCCGACCCCGCTCAAAAAAAAACAAAGAAAAAAAAAAAAATGCGAAATGACGATACCCCCCGTTTAAGCCCCCACAAAAAACCAAATTCCCAAAAGTAAAATTGGCCACCCAAGTTGTCTATCTTTTTTGATTTTTTTTTTTATACTTAGACCCATATAGATGCCATTTTAAACAATAAAATAGTTTGAGCACGCCCAATGTCCCACGAGGATCACATTTAAGCAGTACACGGCGAACCTCGACTATCAGCGGAGATTGGGCCTGATGTGGCACAGCAGGGGAGGGCAGCTCTACCAGTACTAACGCAGCAAATATGGCCACACAGTGGTTTGTACAGAGCTATGCATTATTGTTATCATCAACCCATCTATATTAAGTGTGTATTTATTCTATTGATGACTTCAAGCCCTTATCAGTGCTGATTGCCGACTACAAGTTTCTTTTTTTTTCTCTCTATCCTTTAATTATATTGGCCCTTTAGCATTTAGGCAGCGTACAAGTAACATGTTTTAATTATGCTACATGATTATTACTGCATAAGTACTTTTGACAGATTGTTTTGAACGATGGTTGCGAGTGCTGCCTAATCCCTTTACCAGCCACAGCCTCACCACCACATCGCCCCCAAACAGCCACAGCCCTAATTAAAGAATCAAACTCCTAAACTAGCCCCACTCACCCCCCACAACCACAGCAAATGGATGGTCAGTGAGAGGCATATGTAATGTTGAACATTTTTACAGAGGTAGTCTCACCATGAGCGAATTTTAGTCTGAGATGTAATTATACCATTGTTAGACAGATTCCTTGTAAGGCCTCATGAATAGATATCAACAATGGAGTGGTTTCATGTTGTGTGTCCCAGGAGCCTCTGTGCCCTCTCCTCCAGAAGACACCAGTGACCTCACCCTCGCCTACATGACCCTGTAGAGGCTAAAAACCCATCGAGTATTTCCTTTCTTAAAATATGCATAAAACCAGTTCCTAGTGTTTGTTGTAAAACATGATCAACCAACCTTTCTCCTCACGATACATATATCAATGTGCTGCTCATCTTCTTACGCCAAGTCCTATTCACCAGTCCTACATTTCCTTCCATACTGCTAATCACCACATTCCTATTGCAAGAACATACATGAACATTATTTTTGCAATTATTGCCTACTTTAACTAACAACAAACTCTTTTCAACAGATTATGCTTCCAGCCAAATATGAGTGAGGCGTCACCAGATGTCCCAAGCCTCAGAAATGACCCCAAAAGTCGTAATATTTCAGCCGCAATATTCATTTGCTGATTCCTCTACTAATGCATACGATTTCTACGATTTGTAAGTGACTATAAAATCATACGCATATTTTGTGCATATTATATTTGTAAAAATATTAATTATCATATGTCTACCAGGTCGGACTCATTCTTGCCATCCTTTTTCTTTCTCATATTACTCCAACAATATCAATACCTCCCATTTATCACAGCGCGTCATCCATTCCTCTCCCCTCTCCCTAGCATTATATTCTACACCATGTATATCCTTCCTTTTCATCTCACTCTCACCCACATTTCTTCAAGGTGTCTATCATATTACCATCTCAATGTTCTGGTATTCACCACCATACACTCCATAGCCTCATTCCTCTCAATTACTAGAAATTATCAGCAAATCATCCATGATACATTCTATAATGTAATATTAGCTAGCATACATAAATTATGCTATAAGTTTAGACTTATGTAAACAATGTGTCAACACTTTCCATTAATTCTCAGGGACACCAATAAAGAGGCTCCTACGAAACACATTCTACAGGCCTGCGTATGCGAATACACCAAATGCGGAGGGGGGGCGGCGGGGAAGGAGGCTGTTAGAACACCACACCTAGCTAGTATGCGACTGCCTGCAAATTTTCTCGCCTCCGAAGGTGCTTGATTTTTTAAAAAAATGGTTTTGGGATATTTCTTTTATTCCGGGAGCGAATTAACACTTGTAGCAATGAGGGAATTATAAAAAATGGCCAGAAAAAAGTTTCACGAAACGAGATTGTACATATTTTACACTTAGCTGATACAGGAAGGAATGCCCTCGTTCCTGTTTCAAACTCTTCGGGATAACCAAAGAAAATCCTTCTTTTAGAGTAATGGAGAACGGGGACATTAGTTTCTGACTCACCTCATCTTTTGAAAAGCTCAGGAACAATATTTTGAAATATAACATTAAAGTTGGGGTGAAGATCATTTCATGGGGACCATGTGAAGATTTTTTTTTTTTTTAAAGATCATGAGCAGAAGATTAGACTTGTAAGATAAATTAACAAATAAGCATAGTGTGTGACGAAGGCTTTTCAAAAATGAAGGGTGAGTCTAGATGCCCTCAAGTAATGGAGTCGTACTGTCGCCAGCAGGCGTATATACACGCATGCCGTTACACGCCTTGTTAGCATCAGGAAGCACTGTCCATACAGCGAATGCTACATGAGGCTGGACACCAAAACTATTTGATTGCTTTAATAGTTCACTTGCTTTTCATTTCACAAAATGTCGAGGGCGGTTACTTTGATTGTTGTGGTTTTTTACAAAATTGTGTCATAGTGAGATTCATTCTAGTGTATAACGACATGTATAGTAAAGTCATGGGAAGTGCGGTCGCCCCTCCCCTCGTCCCGTTCAGCCCCCAGTCCCCGCTATTAACTGCGAGCCAGCAACTCATTCCACTTGGCACCAGCGCCAAAAGCTCTTTGGCAAGACCCCAGGTGACGACCCTTTGTACAGAGCTGTAAAGTTAAATTACTAGTACTTACCCGCAGACTCAATCAGATTGCCTTGAAATCCTGTTTGCCAAATTGAGGAATAGATTCAGAGAACTGTGAGTCATCCCTAGTGTATATAATTTGATATGAGAGGGTTTAAAATACAGATAATGACCCATTGACCTTGTTTCAGTATCCCACTAATAGTAATTCTGAGGCAGAGAATCACAGTTCCTTGCAAGCCTAAGTCTCAGAACACGGATGGGCCCCCACGCCCCCCCTTCCCCCACGGGCCACGCCCGGGAATGCAGAGTGAACCACCTTAACCGACTATTCAGATTCTGACCTCTGAAAGTCTGAAGATACAGTTAGCAGCCTTGCCACTTTCGCTACAAAGTGGAATGCTAGCTTGGTAATGAGGTTGCCTTGGACATGCAAAGATTTTGGAGAGTACTAATGGCGTGTGCAAAATGCAGGGAGCATTTGTTGAAATGTAGAAGTCATGAGTTGGGATAGACAGCAGTCGAATTATTTTGTTTTTTTAAAGCTGAAAGTTAATGAGTAAAGTGTGTGAAAGGAAAGTTTTGGGGGGGCTCGTCAAGAACCGCACTGAGAAGAATGTGACACACACACTTTCAGAGGTGAGGCGATGTCCCTACGGGGAGCTTGGAGCAAAGCTCTGGGTTTTTGTGGTGGTAGGTGGAGAGTCTCCCAAAGAGAGTATACTCTCTGGAAAGCACACGGTTTGTCGTCTCCTTTGCATTTGTGTTCCAGCCACCTAACCAGGGCATTCATTTCAATATATGTTAAAGCTTAGAACTGATTTTTGATACTCTTAAGTGGTGAGAAATAGGGAGGTAAGAAGCTTTAAAGGAGAACAAAATAAGATAAATCGTGTAAGTTGAATTAAACATAAGTTTTATATTTAGTTCATTAAAACGAGTCCACTTTGTTTTACAGGTGTGTCAACATGACTTTCATTTAAAGGTTTGCCTTGATATTTTCTTTTCATTGCTTTATTAATATGTTACTTGCCAAGACTTGACCTCGCCTTGTCCTATTGCTACGCATGTCAACTTTATCTAAGAACTAAAGTTTTGTATTTCTCCCGGCATATATTGTTTCCTCAACTTCGTTGCAATGCATTCCTAACTGTACATATACTGCTTACCCTATATACTAGCAATGATAGTATAGTATTATTTGAATCTTGTATTTTTACTTTTGTTCTTATATATTTTGATATTTGTGATTTGTTTGGGTTTTGGTTCACCTCCATACTTGGCATTTGGTATCTGTCCCTTATTTGTTCTCAGGTTGCAGGACAACAACAGGTTTGTGCTGTTTGTAAAGCATGTTTATTCAATAATGGTTTCAACTCTTAGATTTCCTTTGCAGTAGCTGTAAGCGTATAAAGTCTGCTAATTGTATTGTGATATGTCGGTTTACATACATTTTTTGCCTGTTTGGCCCATTGTAATGTCATGCTAAGAAGCTTTTGCTTTGTGTGCTGTTTGTTCGTCGAGAACATGTGTATGCTGTGATAGCAAGCGTGCTCCGCCATGGTAGTTTTTCATTTAAAAGACTCGTTCGAGTGCTTTTCTAAAAAGGTGGACGCAGCATGTTTTGCCAACAAACTCATGGTCGTCTCGTGCTATGAACACTGTGCTTTACTGGCTGCCTTTAATGCATGTGTTACTAGTGATCGTTTTGTGCTCAATTGGTAAAACAAGCACTTCTTGTGTTTATCCTCCTGCAGAGACAAGCACATGAGAAGGACAGGGATGGTCTAACAAGCCCAGGTGTTGGTGTTGGCCATGTGTATGCTGAAATGCAACTATATTTTTGTGTATCTCTTGGCAATGCATTACAAGTCCTTAAAGGCAGTGTGGGTGTTGCGATGGCTTTGCATGTAGAGACGAGAAATTATCTACTTTTTGCTTTGGATGTTACCATAACCAAGATGCAGATCATGTTCTGCATGATTTTATAACCTCAAGAGTACCTGCAAATATGATCGAAGTTAAATAAAATTTTACCGTATTGCTTTATATCATTTTATTTCCTTTCAAATAGATAGCTTTGCACTCGCAAGAATATTTATATTCTTTGGAAGACGTTATAGGGATAAACATTAATAGAAAAGGGGGGGAAAATATACATGTTTTGGTTAGCTATATATGTAATATATGGCGAGGAAGTGCGGGGATATTATGAGCATTTGAGTACACCAGAATCCGTACTTTCTCTAATGTTTCGCCCATGACTGTCTGTCTGTTTTTTACCCACTATCCCGCGGTAGATGGCTGACAATCGCGGCTTCGAAACTTTACTACAGGCTCCCCCCCCTGGATTTCACCTTCGCGTTCGTCCTCTATATTCCTGGTCGTTCACCAGTGCAATCGACACCTGCTACCGCTCGGCCCTGCTATTCCCATCCATTGTGTCCCATGACCAGTACAGGGCATGAGTTTCAAACATAACTTGAGTGGACCGTTCATACACTGGGAAGTGACACAAGTGTCATACGTTAAGGTAAAAAGTAGGTCAAGTGCGCCTTAGATTTGCTGTGATGAAGTTAAGTGGTGACGGAGGGAGAGCGCTCGCGTGGTGGAGTGGTCAGCAATATTGTCTGTTGTGGCAGATGGGGGGACGTCGAATGTACGCACAAGCATCAATCAGGCCGCGATTTT
Organism: Chionoecetes opilio; assembly: GCA_016584305.1. NCBI lineage: Eukaryota > Metazoa > Arthropoda > Malacostraca > Decapoda > Majidae > Chionoecetes > Chionoecetes opilio. The sequence goes on along the minus strand of JACEEZ010008523.1, from coordinate 12,556 downwards.
CTTCGTTCATCAAAGACGCTGAGATAAGTGGCGAACTAGGCTACTTATTTTAATGGCAGGAAATATAAATTAGGCCTAATAAAAGGACATGAGGATAGGTGCGTAAAACAGTCCAACATACTGAGCCGCTCTTGGACTCGTCTTGGATTGGTACGCCCTGCTTTTGCACACCAACCGCTTGTGTGGTACGACGTGTCAGAATACCACCGGTCGTGCATTTCTTGAAGATCCCACCGTCCGTGGAGGACGATTGCGTGGATATCTGCCACTCTGCGGGATTGACGAGCGATTCTTGCATATAGCCCTTAAATAGTAACTTGAAGAGGCGAATCGATGTCTTTGGTAGGATAAGTTGTCTTCGCAGAGCGTCATGGGGTATAGCTGTGAGTGCTTACAGTGGTCAATTCGGTCGATTGCCACGTGAGAGCTGAATCAAGGCCTGATTACCTGCTAGCTCCGTCACACGCCGACTTGCCAGACGCTAGTATGGGCAGTGGTGGAACGACTTACCCTGAAAACCAGACCCTTCGCGACCAGCGAGGTGTATAGCTAAAAGAGGGACAATCCACGACGGTGAATTCAATCCGTAGACATTAGACAATGTGATCACCCGGTACTTCCTTAAAAGGACTAGAGCTGTAATGAGTTGGTCTCATCCTAATTTACATTAATTGAGTTTCATGCTACAGCCAGTTTGTGGCATTAATTGTGGTAGTTGTAGGTAAGGTGACGCATGGCAAGGTATCTTAGCCAGAGTGCCGGTTTTTTTCTCACCATGGTACGTACATGTAGGAAACATTTACATGTACTAAATAGTTTTGTCAAGTTTCTTAGGAAATAAGGTGCTTCATATAAATGCTCATGAATTTCATATTCGATTTAGACTTACAGAACAGACTATGTGTGGACTCATGAAGAAGTTGATGCTTCTAGTTGATAAATGTTCAGAGAGAAGCAGGGATGGGGGTTCAACAAAAGCACCAGAAAAATTAAAATATGCAGCGTGGCGAGAGATCGCCAACATGATGCAGAACGCGCAGGTTACACTGATCAATGGGCGCGACATGTGTGACGCCAAGATGCGCGGTTGAAGCAAGGGTGTTATGTGCATGACAAATACAGTCTTAAGTCAACATTGGTGTGCAAAACTTGTCGCTCACTATTTTTTTAGGTATTAACACCAGGATCACGGTACTGGTGTCAGGCATGAAGTGTTCATAAGTCAGACAGCAAAAGTCACAAGAACAAAATAATTCAATTCCTCACGAGTTCTACCGTTGCTTAATTACCGGAGTAGTAATGAAAATGTCGTATTTAACTTTTCTCAGGTACAAGGGTCATCCAAGCATAACGCCAAACTAAGTGGACTAGGGAGTGACGGTCAGTTGCAGTACTTTGAGCCTCAGGATGAGCTCATGGCGGTGACCCTATCGGTTCACTTCCCCGTGCGGTGGAGTCCTCTCTGCAGGTACATTATATTGTATTATAAAATAGTCATGATATCTTTGTTATCCTGGTTGCATTTGTAATGATATCGAGAGGAGGATACTGCGAGAGAAGATAAGATTATTAACATAAATTTTTTCGAACGGGTAGAGATGTTTAATTGTTAAGGAATGTAACACTTATTAATTGTTAGAGTGGTGTGGTTAGGGTAGGCAAACTTAGAAAAGAGGAGCAAGGTGAGTGAAAACGGTTGAAGTAGGGAAGTAGGAAAGCCGGTGTTAGAACTATGGAGCATAAATGTTACTCTGTGAACTTAAATGAAATAGGCTTCAAAAGAGATGCAAAATTCAACTGCAATGTTATTCTGTAAGTTTAACCGTCATGTCATAGCTTTGAATACCACAGGACACTTTCTATTTGTTTCTTCTCCTTTCATGGTGAAGCACAGGCTGTACGTAAGTTTATATGACCGGAAGCATGTGTAATTTTGATCAAAATGCCTCATTTAGGATTGCTCAATTCTCTTTTGTAATAACCAGATCATTGAAGCTTGTCAAACATCATTTGGCACTGTTAAAAATTATAATCTGGTCCTGCTTCACTGAAAACTTATATCTTAATTTCGAGGTCCCCATCATCCTCAAGACAAAAGTGACTCACCACCAAACTCCCGTCCAACTCCCATCAGCCAGATCTGACCAACATCATCACAACAACTTTCCCCCCTGGCATCACCACCATCCTCAAACGCCACGGAGGAGAAAAAAAGCGCAGTAGGACTGTAAGGAGAGGGCCGAAAATGTATCTGCAACAATTACAACTGCGAGGGAAGTGTGCAAGTGAAGAGAACAAAAGTCTTAACACATTTCCACCACAATTAGTCACATGAACAATACGAACAACACAACAGACAACAAGAACAATTAATTTCACAAAACGAACGATACATCCGACAAACAGAGAACGACAAATACTTAGAACAACAAGGAAAGACACCAAAGACAACAGGATACAGACACAAAGACAAACGACATGCAAAGAACCACAAACATTATTACAAACAATACTGAAAGAACTTGCAGACACGAAAAACAAACCTTTTTTGTTCCTTTTTTTTTCTGTCACTTGCAGTCTCCGGTGGCAAAGATATGACTCGTCAAGCGCTTGTGATCCTTCTTAAGCCGTGGCACACGGACAAATTTTTCCGGCATTTTGGTATTTGCTACCAAAAGAGCCTGTGATAGTGGTGGCGAACAAATGCGCGTTCGTCACATGGCGTTCGGTTGACGAGCATCTTTTGCACGATTCTTAAGTCTTCAATAGAGTACCTTAGTGAGCTTGATCTGTCATCTGGTCGCGTCTGTCGAGAAAACTACAAGCGGAGCTAGAATGTCGGTTTTCTGGGGTGTCGGCCGACTTATGTCTTATTATTCCCTACCAAACCAGCTACCAATTAAGTGTGTCATGGTGTCAACATAGGTTATGCATAAATGCCGAAATATAGCGAGTTTACATTATTCATGGCGTTTAATGAGGATTGTTGGCCAAAATAGAAGCATTCTATGCACAGGGGTCCGACAACATTCGACTAAATACTGCCAAAGGAGCTTCAAGGCGGTGCATGGGTTAATTTTACCTTCTCTTTGCATACCATGGAGGTAATATTAACCCATGCACCCGCCTTGAAGCATTCCTTTGCCCGGTATTTTAGTCGAATGTCTGTAGGACACCTAGTGAAGAATGCTGCTCTTTGCCAACAATCCTCATATAAACGCCATGAATATTGTAAAACTCGTATATTTCCATTTTTGAATAAGCTAGGTTGACCATGAAAACATTAATTGTAGCTGGTTGGTAGGGAAGATAATAGAAAATAAGTCGAGCCCGACACCCCGAGGACCGACATTCGTAGCGCGCGTGTTGTAGTTCGCAGCCGGCCACCAGATGACCGAATCAAGCTCACCAAGTACCTATATGAAGACTTAAGGAATCGTGCAAAAAGAATGAAAAAAGATGCCTCGTAACCGAACGCCATGGACGAACGGGCGCATTTGTTCTGCCACCACTAAGCATCTGTTTTTGTGGTTAGCAAAATACACAAGAGATGGCCGGAGGAGAAAGAACATTGTCCGTTTTGACACGGGCCTTAAGGACGAGGGATCGCACGGCGACGTGGAAGAGTTCATATCTTGCCACCGTGGATGGACTGACAAGTGAAAGAAAAAGAAAGAAAATGAACAAAAAAAGAAGGGTTCGTTTGTTTTGTCGATGGTCTGCAAGCTCTCAGTATATTTGTAATAATGATGGTTCTTCATGTCGCTTGTCTTTGTGTACTGTTCCTGTTGTCTTTGGTGTCTTTCCTGTGTTGTAGTAATGTGTTCTTGTTGTGAGGTAACGTTAGTTTGGTGAAAGAGTATGTTCGTGTGCTGTGTGTTGTTCGTCATGTTCAGGACAATTGTGTGAAATGTGTTGAAGCTGTTGTTCTGGTCATTGCACATACCTCTCAGCAGTGGTAATTGATGCAGGGCAGTGCGATAACATTTTCGCCACTACTCCTTCTAGTCCTACTGTCCGCTTTTTCCCCCGTGGAGGGTGAGGGAGGGGAGTGATGCCAGGGGGGAAACGTGGGAAAGTGGGTTGTACGGAATGATGTTGGATACAATCGTGGCCGATGGGTTTGTGGGAAGGAGTTGGTGGTGAGTTCACTTTGTCTTGAGGTGATGGGGACTGTAAAATTAACCGATATAAGTTTAGTAGAAGCGCACAAACAAGATTAAGAAACTTGTTAAACCAGGTGCAAGATGAATGTGAAGCTTCAAATGAGGGTTATTGAAAAAAGACGATGAGCAATCCTAAGAATGATGCATTTTTTGATCAAAATACACCACATGTTTGCCGGTCATATAAACTTAGCAGACCAGAGCTTGCGTCAGCCATGGAAAGGAGAGGAGAAACAACTAGAAGTGGTATTCAGCAGCTATTGACAGACAGGTATCATTATCAGAAACATTGCAGTTGATTATGATATCTCTGTTTTCGAGCCTATTCATTTAAGTTTCAAAGAGCCACCAATGGACTCCCAAGGTGCCTTACACCGGTTCCTACTTCCCTACTTCAATGGTTTTTCTGACCTGCTCCTCTTGTTTTAAGTTGCCTTACCCTAAGACACACACGTCTACAAATGTAAACTAATGTGGTTACATCCTGTGAACATTAACATCGTCTTTAACGTTACGATGATGTTAGCTAATCTTATGCTTCTTCAATTTATGCTCCTCGAATCATGACGAAATGACAACCATGGGAATAGAACAAAGATAATACATGACGTCAGTTTTAATAAGTATCAATCGACTGTACCTGCAAAGAGAGGAGTCCACACGGCCAGCGGGGAGTGGACGAGTTAGGGTCACGGCATGAAGCGTCATGCGCAGTGAGAGCTCAAAGTGTATGCCGCAATACAAAGTCGACCGTATCTCCCTCGGTCCACGTTAGTTTTGGGCGTTATCTTGGATGACCTTGTACCTGAGAAAAGAAAGTAGAACATTTTCATTAACTACTTAATTAAGAACGGCTAGAACTTCGTGAGGAAATATGAATTGTTTAACTCTGTACTGTGGCGCTTGTGACTTAGACTTCATTTGCCTGGCACCGAGTACCGTGATTCCGAGTTGTGAATACAATAAGAAAAATATTGTAAGGATAGAGTGGATGCAACCAATGTGTAGAGTATCGTTGATTGTCGATGCAATAATCACGCGTTGCTTCAAAACCTCGCTCTTGGCGTCAACATCATGTCGCATGACAGTTCTTGTACACCTGCGTTCTGTCATGTTGGCGATCTCTCGCATAGCTGCCATATTTTTTTTGGGTTGTGCTTTTGCTGTCTGTTGAACCCCCCTATGCTGTTCTCTGAGAGTTAGCTAACTAGAAGCTAAGCCACTTCTTCATGAGTCCACACATGATTGTTCTGTAAGTCAGAATCGGAAATATGAAGATGCCGATGAGCAATTATAATGAGCCAGCTTTATTTCCTTAAGAAAACTTGACACAACTAGTGTAACCGGCGAGTACTGTAAGAGTTTTTCCCTACATGTAGCGTATAATGGTGAGAAAAAAACCATCTCATGGTAAGTATACTTACTGCCCGATGAAGTCACCTTACCGCGTACAAGTACCACATATAATGCCACCAGAACGGCTTAATGAAACTACAATTAATGTAAATGTGAGATGAGAAAAGAATCATTTACACGCTCTAGTTTATAAGGAGAGTACCGGAGTGATCACCATTGAATGTTAGGTATTGAGATTCACCGCTCGGATTGTCTCGTAATGATACAACTGCGGGTGTGGGAAGGGTCGGTTTGCAGGCGTAGCGTGCCAGATTGGGGACGTAGCGTTGCCACATGCCTAATATAGGGATTACGCAAGTAATGCGTTTGAGGGACTAGTGCAGGGTAATTAGGCGCTCTTGATTGCAGTACTCACGGTGCAAAACGCGAATTGACATGAGAAAGCATCACCAGCAGAGTACCCCATTGATTCTGCGCACGGAAGACACGTATACCAATAAGACATACGATTCTGCCTCTTGTCAAGGTTACTATTTAGGGTATATTGGCAAGAGATGTCGTCCAAAATCCCGGCAGGTGGAGATCCCCAATCGTATGTCTCGCACCGGTGGGATCTTCAAGAAATGCCTCTCCGGAGCCCCGCTCGCGCCTGATCACGGTGGATAATTTGACAGCGTACCAACACAGCTGGTGGTTTGCAAAAGCAGGGGTGTACCAACACGAGGCCGGAGTCCAAGGCGGCACAAAAAGTATTTTGGACCTGTTTTACCACCTATGCTAATTCCGTTTAGTGTAGGCGACTAATTTATGAATTTCTCGCATTAATAATGAAGTAAGCCTTGTTCGCAATTATCTAAGGGTTTGATGAAGAAGAAAATGGGGCCTGAAGTGATGCTTGTGCGTATCATGTTGAAACGTCCCGCCAGTCGCCACAAAGCAATCTGGCTGACCCACACTCCACCACAGCCGCTCTTCCCTCGTCACCACTTAACTTGATCACAGCAATATAGGCCACTGACCATACTTGTAACTTAATCTATGACACGTGGTGCATTCAACAGTGTAATGAAGTCACTCAGTTATGTTGAAAAACTCGGCCTGGTACTGGGTCTGTGAAGAAAGTAGAGGGAACAAGGGCAGAGCTGGGTAGACAGGGGGGGATGTGCATGGTGAACGCCAAAGGGAAAAAGAGACAAAATGGAAGGTGGAATCCTGTCGTAAAGTTTCGAAGTAGCGCGCGGATTGTCACGACATGTCTAAACGCGGGATAGTGTAAATGACAGAGCATGGGAAAAACATTAGAGAAGTATCGGATTCGATGGGGGACTTCAAATGCTCATAATATCCCCGCAACTTCGGCTGACTATATCATTACATTCTATACTTATCCGCCTCCCCCGCGACCAAAAAATGTATATTTCATTTAAGGTTATAGCCTATAACCTTCACAAGAAATATAAATATTTTGGGATAGTACTTTGACAAGAAATAAAGTATACAAGCCAATACGGTAAAAAAGTTTTATTATTTAAACTTCGATGATATTGCAGGTTACTTGGAGGTTATAAATCATGCCCAGAACATGATTGCAATACTTGGTTATGTAACACAAAGCAGAAAAGTAAGATAATTTATCTCCACATGCAACACATCGCAACACAACACGTGGCCTTTAGACTTTGTATGCATGCACGGATAACACGGAAAAAGTTGAGTTGCCATTACGCAGGGACACATGGCAAACACCGAACAACCTCGTTCTGAGACCATTGCAATGAATTGCAGGAGGATTAAACACAAGAAGTTAGGTCTGTATTATACAAGTGATCGACAAAAACGATCTACTAGTAGCAATGCATTAAAGGCCCTTACAGTAGCACAAGACGCAGTGATGCATAGACGACGTCTTGAGAACAATGAGTTTGTGCGAAAAACATGCCTGCGCGCACCTTTGTTATGTAAAGCAATCAAGAGTTTTATAGATTGTAAAAACTAACAATCGGGTGATAGCAACGCACATTCTGCTTATACAGACATACGTTGAGAACCAAAAAGCAACAAAGCAAAAAGCTTTTTCATAACTATTACCATGGGCAAAAAAGGCAAACAAAATGTATGTAAACAGACATTATAACCAATGACGAAAATAGAGCTTTATAAGCATTACAGTGTACTGCAAAGGAAATTATTTCAAGAGTTGGTGAACCATTTATTGAATAAGATGCTGGATAAAAACAGCAACAAACCTGTTTTTTGGTGTCTTGCAGAGCCTGAGAAAGAATAAGGACAGATACCAAAATTGCCAAAGTATTGGAGGTGAACCAAAAGACAAACAAATACAAAAAAAATATATAAAGAAAAAACGTAAAAATACAAAATTCAAAATATTACTAATATACATGCGAGTATAAGGGGTAAGCAGATTTATGGTACAGATTACGAATGCATTGCCAAGCAAAGTTGAGGAAGAACATATATGCCAGGGGGATGAAAGACAAAACGCTTTGGCTCTAGATAAAAGTACATGCAAGAGTAGAGCAATAGGACAAAAGCAGAGGCAGTCTGCAGAGAGGAACAAATATGTAAATATATAAAAATGTCAATGAAAAAAATCTAAACAGACCTTTAAATGAAAGTCGTGTTGACAGCACGCTGTAAACAAAAAGTGGAAGTGTTTTAATGAACTAAATTAACTTAGGTTTAATTCAAGGTTAACTAGTTTTTCTTATTTTTTCTTCCTTCAAAGTTCTTACCTCCGTATTTCTCCATTAAGGAGGTATTTGTTTAAAAAAAAAAAAAAATATTTCTAGATTAACATATATGAGATGAAATGCACTGGTGATGTGGCTGGAGACACAAATGCAAAAAGGAGACACAAACGTGGTGATCGTTTCTAAGAGCAGATCAGCTCAGCGTTTGGGAGCTCTACTCCCCAACAGAGGGCCTTTGTCCCAAGATAACATCGGAGCATCGCATCCACTGGCTGAAAAGTGTGTGTCACATTTTCAAGTGGGTATGGAGAGCCCCCAAATTCCTTTACTTTACATTTACTTGTCAGCTTTAAAAAAACAAAAATAATTACTGCTGCTAAATCCACTCGGACTTACCATTTAAGAGAACAAAATACTCCCCCTGCCAATTTTGACAATAGAGTACTCAAGATAAATCTTTGCCTGTCCAACCACCAACTTATAGCACAAGAGCATGCGACTTTGGAGACAAGTGGCGCAAGCCTGGACTTCGCCCACTGTATCTGCAGATTCACGAGGTCAGAATCTACGGAAATAAGTGGTAAAGGGGTCACTGAGTGCCCTGTTTGAAATTCGAAGGTCAAGAACTGTGACATTGCCTCGAGAATGTAATATAGTGGGAACGACAAACAAGTGTCATGCGGTCATATTGATTTTAAAACCCTTCATTCAAATTATATACACTGGAGAGACACAGTTCCGAATCTATCCTACAATTTGTGCAAACAGAATTTCAAGGGCATCCTGATGAGTTTGCGGGGGTAAAGTTTAGGTAATTTCTACTTTACAGTTACGATGGAGGGTGCTTGCAAGAGTTTGGAGCGCTGCCAAGTTAATGAGCCATCCATTAATACAGATGAAGTGCGAGACGAGGTGGAGCAAGCAACCACTTCCCATGACTTGAATATGATTGTGATATATAGTAATGAATGTCCATTACAAAATTGTTGAACTAAACCGCCCGCGAGACATTTTTGAAATGAAAAGCAAGTGAGACTTATTTCAAAGCCAAGTCAATAGTCTGTCCAACATCATGTACAAATTCTGCGAGTATGGGACAGCTCCGTGTGGCAACAAGCGTGAAAGGCTATGGCGTCGTCGTATATGCTGCTGGCGACAGTACGACTCATTTACTTGAGGAAGCTAGATCACCACTATTTTGAAAAGCCCTGTGATCACACCATAGTGCGTTTTTTGAGTGCGGGGTTACGCTTATTTTGTTAATTTAGGTACAAGTCTAATCTGTCTGCTCAGCTCTTAAATAAAAAAAAAGATCTTCACTATACGGTCCCTGAAATGATGATTCACCAACTTTAATGTGTATTATTTCACAAAAAAGTTGGTATGGACCTGGGCGTTTTCAGAAAGATGATGGGAGTCATAAAACTAATGATACCCGTCTCCATGACTCTAAAAGAAGGATCTTTCGTGGTTATGCCAAGAAGAGTTGGAAAAAGGAAACGATGCATTCCTTCCTGGTCACTAAGTGTGAACATTAATGTAAATCTCGTTTCTTGAACTTTCTTTCGGCCATTTTTTATAATTCCCTCATTCTACAAGTGTTAATTCCTCCCGAATAAAAGAAATATCCCAAAACCATTTTTTCAAAAAAATCAAGCACCTTCTCGAGCGAGAAAATTTGCAGCCGTCGCTATCAGTTGGGTGGTGTTCTTAACAGCCTCCCCTCCCCATTTGGTGTATTCGCATACGCAGCCTGTAGATGGTGTTTCGTAGGAGCCTTCTTATTGGTGTCCCTGAGAATATGGAAAGTTGTACACATTGTTTACATAAGCATAACTTACTACATAATTATGTATGTACTAATATTACATAAAAGTTATGGATGATTTGCTGGGTATGTCTAGTAATTGAGAAGGAATGAGCTATGGAGTGTGATGGTGGTGAAGTAAAGAACATTGAATGGTAAATGATAGATACACCTTGAAGAAATGGGTGAGAGTGAGATGAAAGAGGATATACATGTGTAGAATATATGCTGGGAGTGTGAGAGGATGGATGACCGCCTGATAAAAGGGAGGATGTGTTGAGAGTATATGAGAAAGAAAAAAGATGCAAGAAATGAGACGACTGGTAGAAAATATGAAATTAAATATTTTTACAAATATAATATGCAAAAAATATGCGTATGATTTTATAGTCACTAAATCTAAATCATGCATTAGTAGAGGAACAGCAAATGAATATTCCTGAAATATTACGACTTTTGGGGCATTTGAGGCTTGGACATCCTGGTGACCCTCACTCATATTTGCTGGAACATAATCTGTTGAAAAAAGTTTGTTGTTAGTAAATAGCCAATAATTGCAAAAAGAATGTTCATTATGTTCTTCATAGGAATGTGGTGAATTAGCAGTATGGAAGGAAAAGTAGGATGGTGAATAGGACTTGGGTAAAGAAGATGAGGAGCACATGTTGAGATATGTATGTGAGGAGAAAGGTTGGTTGACAGTTTTAAAAAACAAACACTAGGAACTGGTATTATGCATATTTAAGAAAGGAAATACTCGATGGGTTTTTACCTCTCAGCATGTATTGTTGAGCGGATGAGGTCGCTGGTAGCTGCTGCGAGGAGGCCCCACCATGGAGGAAGGGCAGCAGGAAGGCCCTCCTGCGGACACACCTGAAAAACAACTCATTGTGATATCCTTTCTGAGAGCCTGTAAACGGAATCTCGTCGAAACAAGTAAATTAACATGCTCAGACTAAAATTCATAGGTGAGACTAACATCATGCAAAAATGTAACATTACATATGCCTCTCAATACCATCCATCTTGCCACCTCGTGGCTTGTGGGGAGTGATGGGCTGCGGAGGCTGTAGGCGTGAAGCCTGCATTGTGGTGCCGGAGCGCTGAATCGGCTGGTAAAGGGATTAGGCAGCACTCCAACATCGGAGTCAAAAAATCTGATCAAAAGGACTAATATCAGTAATAAGCATGTACATAATTAAAACATAGTACTTCGCTACCTGCCAATGCTAAAGCCATCAGAATTAAGAGAGAAAAAAAGAAAGAAACTTAGTACAATACACTGATAAGCGGCTGCGAATGTCAGCTTAATAAGAATAAATACGACACTTAAATAGATTGGGTGATGATAATAATCAATGCAGTAGCTCTGTACAACCCTGTGTGCCCATATTTCCGGTAGTAATGGACTAGAAGCTGCCCTCCCATGCTGCTACATAATAGCACAATCTCCGCTGATAGTCAGGTTCAGCCGTGTACATGAAATGGAGATCCGTGGGAATTCGCGCCCCTGCCCAAAAACTATTTTATTGTTTAAAATGGCATCTATAGGGTACTAAGATAGATTAAAAAAACTTGGGTGGCAATTTTACTTTTTGGAATTTGGGTTTTTTGTGGGGCTTAAAGGGAGGGTACTCGTCATTTCGCAGTTTATCCGCCCGAAAAGGACAAGTGCTAATATGATAAACTATTTTTTATATCTCTTAAGATATTAATAGGAAAACATTATGAAAAAAAAAATTGGTGTGTTTTTCCTCATAATCATATCTCATTTGATTGTACCAAAATATTTAGTTGATATCTGGAATAAATTATTGATGGTATTAACAAAAAAATGTTATTTGTACAATGCAGAGTCGGTGAACCAAGATATCCAGCCGTTCCTGAAATAAGCTACGATTTTGTCAGCACCTTAAATAAAAAATGGATTCTAATTAACTGAATGCGAAAACAAAATAAAATCACAAAGATAATGAATTACAGTAAATTAATAATATTCTATGCAGTTTCATTTTGTTTCGTTGGAAAAAATAAACTTCGAGTCGAAAAAAACGTCGAATCGAGTCCCAATTTTTCTTTAGCAATTTTGTTGGGACTAGGCAAGATATTAAAAATGTTTTTTTTTTTTTCCAGTGATGATGCCAATTAAAACTTTTATGTGCCTAACCACCTATTGATTCTGAATGCCCCCGAAAAGGGATTTCTGGGTATATATTTTAACTTGATAATTGGGTTTTTGTATTTTCCAGATATGCACTTATGGGAAAAAGTTCCACCGTTTCGAAGCAAGGGCCCCGTTGAGATTAACTATAACGGACGTGACAATGAACTCACTCACCTGCATCTTGGATAAAGGCAAACGGAAGGCTACCCTTTTTTACAAAGGAATTTTACATCAGATTCATTGTAACATAAAGAAAATTGCCGAGGGAACCGAGCACAGTATGGGAAACGCCCTTTCAACTCTGGCACTTTCAAGTGTTGCTGATAAACAAACCATTACCGGGGAAAAGGGG
>JACEEZ010008522.1:0-16610 GCA_016584305.1 Chionoecetes opilio | reverse complement strand
AAAAAGCTCATGTGTAGAAACGCTATATATCACCGATAACGAGCTAATATCATTGAAAACACTACATTTTATGGGTTTATAGCAATATGATAAGTAAAACTACTTGTTATATACAAAAACGCTACAGTTTACAAGAAATATGAAAAACGATTGCAATATACCGTTATATCACAATAAATAACCTATACTCTTCTATTTTTAGCTTAATGTAATGTAAGCTACTTATAGGTGCAATTATTCTAAAAAAAGGTTGTATACTTAAATTTTGTAGGAAAACAGCTATATATCACCGATAACTAGCTAAATCATTGAAAAGAACACATTTTGAGGGTATAAAAACATTATCATAAGGTAAATTCCTTCTATTAATGATACAACACTAAAATTTAAACAAGAAAATATGAAAAACAACGTATAATATAAAATTTTGTATCACAATATAGAGTCTCAAACTCCTATTAAAAGCTTACAGTAGTTTAAAATAAAAATTTTTCTAACGAAAACAACTTTAATACCACATTTTGAATTTCGCTATCATAAAAAGGATCAATAATGCCCAATTTTCGACATTTTTTAGCCCTTCAAAAATACTTTAAAACACTTGAAAATAAGTTGTTTTAAAATTAAATATGATACATAAATTTCATGAAAAATACATATTTTAAGCTCATAACATTGTAAAATATAGTTGTGTAAAAATGCTGAAAAATGTCAAATTTCGACATTTTTTAGGCTTTCAAAAATACAATAAAACATTTAAAAAACCTTGTTTCTAAGATTAAAATTGATATCTAAATTTCATGAGAAATACATATTTTTAGCTACTAATTTTGTAAAATATAGTTGTAGCAAATATCAAAAGCTATTTAGCTACAGATATAAAGAAATATACTTCAATTTGTAGAAAAAAAAAAACTCTTCACTGATAACTAGCTAAAATCATTGAAAACATTACATTTTATGGGTTTATAGTAATATGATAAGTAAAACTACTTGTATATATACAATAACAATACAGTTTACACGAAATTATGAAAACCGCTTGCAATATACCGTTTTATCACAATAAATAACCTCTTACTCTTCTATTTAATAGCTTAATGTAATGTAAGCTACTTATAGGTGCAAATTACCCTAAAAAGAGGATTTTATAATTCAATTTGTAGGAAAACAGCTATATATCGATAACTAGCTAATATCATTGAAAACACTATATTTTATGGGCATATAGCAATATGATAAGTAAAACTACTTGTATATATACAAAAACGCTACAGTTTACAAGAAACTATGAAAAACGCTTGCAATATACCGTTATATCACAATAAATAACCTATTACTCTTCTATTTATTAGCTTAATGTAATGTAAGCTACTTATAGGTGCAAATTATTCTAAAAAAAGGATTGTATACTTCAATTTGTAGGAAAACAGCTATATATCACCGATAACTAGCTAAAATCATTGAAAAGAACACATTTTGAGGGTATAAAACATTATCATAAGGTAAATTCCTTCTATTAATGATACAACACTACAATTAACAAGAAACTATGAAAAACACGTATAATATACAATTGTATCACAATATAGAGTCTCAAACTCCTATTATAAGCTTACAGTTGTTTAAAATAGCAATTTCTAACGAAAACAACTATAATACCACATTTTGAATTTCTCTATCATAAAAAGGGCTCAATAATGTCAATTTTCGACATTTTTTAGCCCTTCAAAAATACATTAAAACACTTGAAAAACGTTGTTTTTAGGAGTAAAATTGATACATAAATTTCATGAAAAATACATATTTTAAGCTCATAATATTGTAAAGTATAGCTGTGTAAAAGTGCTGAATAATGTCAAATTTCGACATTTTTTAGGCTTTCAAAAATACATGAAAATACTTTTAAAAAAACATTGTTTTTAAGATTAAAATTGATACCTAAATATCATGAAAAAATACATATTTTTAGCTCATAACATTGTAAAGTTTAGTTGGGTAAAAGTGCTGAAAAATGTCAATTTGGAAAATTTTTCCCCGAAAAAAAAAATTTTAAAAACTAAAAAAACATTTTTAAAATTTAAATTTTGATACAAAAATTTCTTTTTAAAAAATAAAAATTTCTTTAAATTTTAAAATAAATAATTCACATAAACAATTTAACAAAAAAAATACCCCATTTTTTTAAAAAAAAACTTTTATTTAAAATTTAATTAAAATCAAAAAAAATTTAAAAATTTTTTTAAAAATTTTAAAATTACAAAATTTAAAATATAAATTTTAAAAAATTATATAAAAAAAAATTAAAATCAATAAGCTTAATTTTTTTTAAAATTCAATTTAAAAAAGAAAAAATTTAAAAAATTTTTGAAATTTTTTTAAAAACAAAAAAAGGGGTTTAAAATTAAAAATGTAATTTTACATTTTTTACTTTAAAAACTTTAAAAACTTAAAAAAAGTTTTTAAAATAAAATTTACTTTTTTCAAAAAACTTTTTTAGTAATTTTAAAAAAGTTTACTTTTAAAAGTTTTTGGAAAAAAAATAAAAATTTTGAGGAAAAACTTTTTTTGGTTTTCCAAAAAAAACATAAAATTTTAGGGAAAAATTGTTTTAAGTTTAAATAAAATAAATTAAAAAATAAAAAATTTAAAATATTTACCCAAAAAAACTTTAAATTTTATTTTTAAAAAGGCTAATAAGTAAAATTTTTAAAAATTTTTTTCCCAAAATTTAAAAAAAATTTTTTTAAAAAATACTTGAAAAAACATTTTTTTTAAAAAAATATTTAAAAATTGATATTAAATTTTTTTAAATAAAAAACAAATATTTTAAAAAAATTTTTTTTTTAAAAATTTTACAATTAAAACTATTTAGTCAATTTTTAAAAATTTTTAACTAAAATTTTAAAAAAAATTTTTCAATAATACTAAATTTAAAAACAATTTTATTTTTATAGCTAATAAATTAAAACTACTTTATTTAAATAGCAATTTTTACAAAAATGAAAAATTCAATTACCTTTATATCACAATAAAAACCCTTTCTCTTCTTTTTATTGCAATGTAAAAAACATTTATACCAAATTTTATTAAAAAAAAAAGGGGTTTTAATTTCAATTTGGGGAAAAAATTTTAAAATCCCCTAATAAACCATTGAAAAAACTTTTTAGGAAATGAAAATGTAAAATTCTTTTTTAAATTAAAATAATTTAATTTTTAAAAGAAATTGAAAAACTTTCAATTTTTGTTTCAAAAAAAAAATTTACTTTTTAAAATGTTAAAATAAGAAAATTTGTCAAATTTTCTAAAAAAATTTTTTAACTCTTTTAAAACATAATATAGTAAAGCTAAATTTTAAAAACATTTTAAAAAGTTTAAAAGGGTTAAAAATTTTTGAATAAAAAAAATTTAAACAAAAATATAAAACAAAAATTTTTTTAAAAAGAAACTAAAAACTATTAAAAATACCTTTTTAAAAAAAAAAATATTCCCTTTTTAATTTTTTAAAAAAAAAAATAAAAAAAAATATAAAAAAAAATTATTCAAAAAAGTAAATTTTAAATTCAAATTTTTAAAAAAAATTTAAAACCAAATTTTTAATTATTTGTAAAAAATTTTAAAATTTTTAAAAAATTTTGTAGGTAAAAACTATTTAAAATTTAACTTTTATCAAAAAAAAAAATATTAAAAAAAAAAATTGAATAAAAATGTATTTTCAAAATAAAAAAAACCCCTTTTTTTTCCTTTTATTTTAAAAATTTTATTTTTAAAGCTTTAAAAAAATATTTAAAAAAAGTTTTTACTTCAATTTGTAGAAACCTTTCCCCGATAACTAGCTAAAAATCTTGAAAAACACATTTTAGGGTTTTAAAAGAAATTATAGGAAAAAAAAATTTATTTAAATAAGGAAATTTTAAAATAAATTAAAAAACCCTATTAAAAACACTTTTTAAATAGAATTTTAAAAAAACAATTTATCAAAATTTTTCTAAAAAATTTTTAAAAAATTTTTTTAATTTTTATTCAAAAATACTTAAACCCCAAAAAATTTTATAAAAAATTTAAAAATTTTTGAAATTCTCCTCAAAAAAAGGGGTTTGAAAAATTTGGTAATTTTCAAATTTTTTTACCTTCAAAAATATTTTAAAAAAACTTAAAAAACGTTTTAAAAAAATTTGTAAAAAAATTTTATGAAAAATACATTTTTAAGCTAAAATTGAAAAATTTGGTAATTTCATAAGGTAAATTTCTTTTTAAATTTAAAAATACATTAAAAAAACTTGAAAAACCTTTTTTAAATTTTAAAAAAAATTAACTAATTTTATAAAAATACTTTTTTTTTATTTTAAAAAAAAAATTTAAAATTAAATTTTCAAAAAAGGGGAAAATTTTTTAAAAAACCCCTTCAAAAATACAAAAAAATTTTGAAAAAACTTTTTTGTTTTTAAAAATTTTAAAAATTTTTTAATCTAAATTTAAAAAATTTGAAAAAATCATTTTTTTTACATTAAATTTTTTAAAAAAAAAGGGGAGTTTTAAGAAAATTTATAAATTTTATAAAAAAATTTTTCTTAATTTTTGGGAAAAAAAAACCCCCCGAAAATAAATATAAACACTATTTTTTAGGGAAATAAAATTTGAAAAAAACACATTTTAAAAAAATAACCTACTTTTTAAAAATAGAAAAAGTTGAAATTACTTTAATCACAAAAAATCCCCTTTACCCATTTAAGTTTAATTTAAATTAAAGCTCTTTGGTAAATTATTTTAAAAAAATTTTATACCAATTTTGGAAAAACCTATTAACCATAATGCAATTTAAAAAACATTTTTTATTTTAAAAAAATAAAAATAAAAACTGTTTATAAAATAAAATTTAAAAAAATTTTAAAAAATTAAAATTTCCGTTATATAAATAAAACTTTTCCCTTTCTTTTTAATGCAATTTTTTTTTCTTTTAATGAAATATTTAAAAAAAGTTTTA
Source organism: Chionoecetes opilio (assembly GCA_016584305.1). NCBI lineage: Eukaryota > Metazoa > Arthropoda > Malacostraca > Decapoda > Majidae > Chionoecetes > Chionoecetes opilio. The sequence goes on along the minus strand of JACEEZ010008522.1, from coordinate 11,626 downwards.
AATTTTTAATTTTGTAAAAAACAGAATACATTAGCTATACATTGAAAAAAATTTTTTTGGGTTTTAAGTTGATAGGTAAAACCCTTTTTTAAAATAAAAATACTTTTAAAAAAAATAAAAAAACTTTTTAATTTTATTATACAAAAATAAAAAAAATTTTACTTTTTCTTTTTATTTTTTAAAAAAAGTGTACTTTAGGGAAAATTACTAAAAAATTTTTTTATACTCAATTTTGAAAAATTTAATATCCCCGTAAACTAAACATTAAAAAAACATTTTATTTTTAAAACTTTATTATAAAACCCTTTTAAAAGAAAAAAAAACCCTCAAAAAAAAGAAAACATAAAAAACCCTATTTTTTATACTTATAAATAAATAAAAAATTTCATTTTTTTATGCTTTTAAAAAAACACTAAAACTTTTAAAAAATAAAAAAAAAAATTGAAAAATTCAATTTGAAGAAAAAATACAAAAACCCCAAAAACTGAAAAATTGAAAAAAAAAAACTTTTTATTTTAAAAAAATTAAGTAAATTTTTAATTTTTTTTAAAAAATTTTCAAAAATTTTGAAAAATTTAAAATATAAAAGAATACTAAATCAAAAAAATAAAATTTTTTTAGTTAAAACTAGTAAAAAGGGTTTAAAACGAAAAATTTAAAATAAATTTTTGAAAATTCCCTTAAAAAAAAAAAATTTTAAAATTTTTTATTTTTTGAAAACATTTTTTTTTTAAAAAAAAAGTTTTCCAAAATTAAAAAATTTAAAAAAGTTTTTTGGAAAAAACAAAAATTTTAAAAAATATAAAAAATATAATATTAAAAAAAATTTTTTTAAAAAATCTGAATAAGTAAAAATACTTTTTTATAAAAAAAATTTTAAAAAACTTGAAAAAAAAAAATTTTTTTTAAATTTTTTAAAACCTAATATTTAATACTTTTTTTAAAGCCTTTTAAATTTTAAAAAAATTTTAAATTTTTTAAAGTTAAAAAATTCAAAATTTAAAAACATTTTTTTTAAGAAAATTTAAAAAAACCCCTTATATAAAAAAAAATCTTTTAAAAAAAAATTAAAAATTTTTAAAAAAATAATTTTTAAATTTTACTTTTTTTAAAAATATTTTAAAAATTAAAAGTTTTAGGTAAATTATCAAATATAAATAATTTTAAAAAAAAAATTTTTGTAAGTTTAAATTTAAAAACCAATTTTTGGGTTTTAAAAATATAAAAAAAACAAATTGGTAATTAACAAAATAGAAAAACATTTAAAAAAAACTTTTTAAAAATTTATTTTTTAATTTTTTTTAAAAATTTCCCTTTATTTATTTAAAAAAGTTTTAATTAATTTGTACAAATTTTCCCCAAAAATTAAATTTTTTAAAAATTTTTTTTTTAAAAATTGGGGAAAAAAAAAGTAATATAAAAACCAAAAAAAAAAAAATTTCCATAAAATACATTTTTTTTTTTAGTATTATAAATTTAAAATACTACTAATTTTCAAAAAAGAATTTTACTTTTTTTATAAAAAAAACCCCTTAATTTATACCATATCCCAATAAATATTCCTTTATTTTTTTTAAATTTCCTTTTAAAGAAAACATTTAAATTAAAAAAATTTAAAAAATATTTATAAAATTTTAAAAAAAAAGAAAAAACCCCTATTTAATAACTAGAAAAATTTAAAAGAAAACCAAAAAACTTTTTTTAATAAAAAAAGGGGGTAAAATATTTAAATTTAAAAAAAAATTTAACTTTCCAAAAAAAAAAAAACTTATTAATAAATAACTAAATCATAAAAATATTAAACCTTTTTTTTAAAAATTATTTTAATTAATGAAAATTTCAAATAGGTGCAAATTATTAAAAAAATTTTTTATTTTAATTTTAGAAAAACCTATTTCCCAAAAAGTTTTAAAATATTTGAAAAATAACCCCAATGTTTTACTTTAAAAAATAAAAAAAAATTTTGAAAAAAACTCTTTTTAAAAAGTTTTAAAAAAAAAAAACTATTGCAATAATTTTAATAAATTTTAAAAAAATACCTATTACTTTTTTTTAAAATTATAATTTTTAAAAAAAAAAAAATCTTATGTTGCAAATATTTAAAAAAATTTAAAAATTTTTAAATTTAAAAAAAAATTTTTATAAAAAAACATTTTAAAAAAATTGAAAAACCATTAGTATAAACAAATAATTTTCCTTTTTTTTTAAGTTTTTAAACATTTAAAAGGAAATATAAAAAACTTTTATTTTATAAAAACATTATTCCCCAATAAAAAACTTAAACTTTCCTTTTAAGTAAAAGTTTTTAAAATACAATTTTAACAAAAAAAAATTTTAAACCCCAAAAAAAATTTTTAATTTTTTTTTAAAAAAACTAAAAATGAAAACATTTTTTAAAAATTTCAAAAAAAAAAAAACCTTGAAAAAAGTTTTTTTGAAAAAAAAATTTAAAAACAAAATTTTTTATAAAAATATAAAATATTAAAAAAAACTTTTAAAAAATTAAATAAAAAAAAAAAAATTTTTTGTAAAATTTTAAAATTTTTCCTTTTTTAAAGCTTTAAAATCAAGAAAAATTTAAAAAAAAAAAAATTTTTTTTTTAAAAAAATTTTTGATACCAATATATGAAAAAACTTTTTTTTAAAACCAATAAAGGGTTAAAATTTTTTGGAAAACAATAAGAATTTAAAAAATTTTTAAAACATTAAATAAATTAAAATACTTAAAACCTTTTTTTAAAAATTTTGTATTTTAAAAATTTTAAAAAAACTTTTTTAAACTTTTTTTTTTTTTAAAAAAAATTGAAATCAAAATATAAAAAAAAATTTAGTAAACTTATAAAAATTAATTCTTTTAAAAAACTCTTAAAAATTTTGAAAAACACTAAATTAAATTTTTAAAAAAATTTAAAATTTTTTGGGGTTTATTAAAAACAATTGAAATAAAACCCCTTTATTTTTATAAAAACAATAATCTTTTTACAAGAAAATAAAAACCCTTTAAAAAAACCCGTTTTTTAAAATAAAAAACTTTTCTTCTATTTTTAGCTTAATTTAAAATTTAAGTTTAAAAAAAAAAATTTTTTTAAAAAATTTTTTAGGAAAAAATTTAAAAAAAAGGAAAAACTTTTTATTAAAATAATATAAAATCTTTTAAAAATACATTTTAAAAATTTTAAAAAATTTTTGAAAATCGAATAAATTTAAAATAATTTTTTTTTTAAAAATAAAAAACCTTGGAAATTTTTTAAAAAAAAATTTATATTCATTTTAAAAAAAACTTAAAGTTTTAGCTTTTTTTTAAAAATTTGGGTTTAAAAATTTATCAAAAAAATTTTTAATTTCAATTGCAGAAAAAAAAATCCCCAAAAACACAAATATTAAAACCTAATTTTTAAGGTTTATGCAATTTTAAAGAAAATCTTTAATTAAATCCTCTTTTACAAGAAAAAAAAAAAATTTTGCTTTTCCCCTTAAAAAATAAAACCTTTAAAACTTTTTTTTAAAAGAAATTTTGAATATTTCAAAAATCAAATTTTCTAAAAAAATTTTTATTTTAATGTGGAAAAAGCAATTCACCATTAGCTAAATCTTTAAAAACCTAAAGGGTTTTAAGCAATTATAAAAAATTTTGTTTTAAAAAAACCAAATTTACAAAATTGAAAAATTTGTAAGTTTTAAAAAAAATTTTACCTTTTTTAAAACTTAAAATTATAAAATATGAAATTTTTAAAAAAAAAGGGATTTATCTAAATTTTAAAAAAACAAAATTTTCCCCATAATTAATTTTGAAAAACAATTTTGAAGTAAAAAAAAAAAATTTCTTTAAAAAAACCTTTTTTTAAAAAAATTAAAACCCAATTAGAAAAAATAAAAAAACCTTTTTTAAAACAATTTTGTACATTTTAAGTTAAAATTTTTTTTAAAATTCAAAATTTAAAAATTTTTTTTTTAAAACCGAAAAAATTTAAAACCATTTTTTTGTTTTGCTAAAAAAAAGGGCGAAAAAAATTCCAATTTTCAAAAAAAATTTTAAATTTAAAATACATAAACTAAAAAACTTTTTTTTTAAATTTTAAAATTAAAAACGTAAATTTAAAAAATCTTTTTCAGATAAAAATATTGAAAATAAAAAATTTTAAAAATTTTTGAAAAAAATTTTCAAAAATTTTTTAAAAAAACCTTTTTCAAAAAAAAAAAACTTTAAAAAAAAATTTGGTTTTTTAAAAAACTTTTTAAATACTTTTCAAAAAAACATTTTTTCCCTTTTAATTTTAAAAAAAAAAGGCAATATAAAAAGGGATTTTTTATTTTCAATTAAAAGAAAAACTTTTTTAAAAAAAGCAAAATTTAAAATTTTTAAAACATTTTTTAAAAAATTTTTTAAAAATATGAAAAGTAAAATTTAATTTTTTTTTTAAAAAAAAAACTTAAAAAATTTTAAAATTTAAGTCAATTTTATAAAAAATTTTTACTAAATTTTAAAAATAATTCAAATTTAAAAAATTTCAAAAGAAAAAAAAACCCCAAATTTAAAAAAACTCTTCAAAAAAGAAAAAAAATTAAAAAATTTTAGTTTTTCCCCTTTAAAAAATACATTAAAAACGTAAAAAACCTTAATAAAAATTAAATTTTCACAAAAAAACTTTTTCCCAAAATTATTTTTTTTTTTAAAAATTTAAAAAAGGGGAAAGAAAAATTTGAAATTTTTTTTTTAAAAATACATTAAAAAAATTAAAAAAGTTTTTTTGAAAAATTTTACATATTTTAGTCAATTTTAATAAATATTGAAAATTGTTTTTAAAAGTCTGAAAATTTAAAAATTTCAATTTTTTTAGCTAAAAATTTTAAAATATTAAAAAAAAAGTTTTTTAAGAAAATTTTTTTTTAAAAAAACAATTTTTAAAAATGAAAAATATTTTTAAAATCTTTTTTTCCAAAAAAAAAAAAAAAAAAAAAGTTTAAAATTAAAAAATTTAAAAACCTTTTAAAATTTTTAAAAATTTTTACAATATAAAACTTTTGAATTTTTAAAAAAAACAAATTTATGAAAAAAACTTTTTAAAACTCAAAATCTTTAAAAAACCCCCTTTTTTAGGGTTTTTTTAGAATAATGTAAAAATCTTGAATATAAAATTTTAATAAAAATTTTAAAAAATTTTAAAAAAAAGTTTGCAATTTCCCCTTTTTCCCTTTTAAAAAAACCTTTAAAAATTTCTTTTTAATACTTAAAAATGTTTAAAAACTTATATAAATTTTCCTAAAAAAATTTTTACTCAATTTGTAAAAAAGCTTTAATTCCGAAAATGCAAATTTCGAAAAAAAATTTTTGGGGTTTAAAATTTTAAAAAAAAAACTTTGTTAATAAAAAACCTAATTTCAGAAAATAAAAACCCCTTGAAATAATTTTAAAAATAAAAAACCTATTACTATATATTTTCTTATTAATAAAAACCTCCTATATGCTTTTTTTAAAAAAAAATTTTAATTTTTTGGGGGGAAAAAAAGCATTAAATAACTACTAAAATATTAAAAAAAATTTTGGGGGTAAAAAAACTTTAAAAAGGGAAAATTTCCCTTTAAGATAAACCCAAAAAATTAAACCTATAAAAACCCTTTAATATAAATTGTTCAAATAAATCTCAAAAAATTATAACTTAATTTTTTAAAAACAATTTTCCCAAAAAAATTATAAACCATTTTTGTTTTCTATAAAAAAAACTAAAAATTTCAACCATTTTTTTCCCCCAAAAACATAAAACCCTTTAAAAAAAACTTTTTTTAAAAATAAAATAAAAAAAAATTTTATAAATTACTATTTTAAGCCAAAATTTTTTAAAAATATAGTTTAAAAAAGGTGAAAAATTAAAATTTAAAAATTTTTACTTTCAAAAAACTAAAATCTGAAAAAACTTTTTTTATTAAAATTTATCCAAATAAAAAAAAATCCTTTTTTAAAGTCATAAAATTTTAAAAAAATTAAAAAAGGTAATAATTAAAATTATACATTTTTTACTTTTAAAAATACTTTTAAAAAATTAAAAAACATTTTTTTAGAAAAATTGTTCTTTTTCAAAAAAAATTTTTTTTTATTTTTTTTTTTTTTAAAATATTTAAAAATTAAAAAAGTTTTTTAAATAAAAAAAATATTTTAATTTTTAGAAAAAAAATTTTCTATAATATTTAAAATCTTAAAAAAACTAAATTTTTTTTTAAAAATTAAAATTAAAAAACTTGAAATATAAAAACCTTTTTTAAAAAATTAAAATTGGAAAAACCCCTTTATCAAAAAATAATTTATTTTTTTAAAAGCTTAATGTAATTACCCTTTTACCCAATTTTTTTTTAAAAAAAGGGGAATTTTTTCTTTTGTGGGAAAAAGATAATCCCATAAAAAATTTTGAAAAATTTTAAAATGGGTTTTAGCAATAAAAAAGTAAAAACTACAGTATAAAAAAAAACCTCTTTTAAGAAAAAAAAACCTTTAAATATACTTTAATCAAAAAAAAAATTTTTATTTTATTTAATGGGGAAAAAATTGTAATGAATACAAAGGGGGCAAAAATTTAAAAAGGGATTTTTTATCCAAATTTTTAAAAACCCCTTAAAATCCCATACTAGCAAATTTAATTAAAAACCAATTTTAAAAAGGGTTTTTATGCTATGTAGGAAAACTTTTTATTTTCATAACGCAAATTTTAAAAGTAAAAATTTTCAATTATTTTTTACAAAAAAAAAACCTATTATTTTTAAATTAAGTTTAAATTTAATGAACTATTAAGGGTGCAAATATTTAAAAAAAAATTTTATTTTCTTTTTAGAAAATGTATTACCCCATATGCAATTATTAAAAAAATTTTATTTTTTTAGAAAAGATAAAAAACAAATTTGTATATATAAAATCCCTACATTTAAAAAGAAAACCTATAAAAAATTTAAAAATTACTGTTTATAAAAAAAAAACCCTAATTTTCAAAATTTTTAAAGTATGAAACTTATAAAAAAAAAATTATTCAAAAAAAGGGTTTTTATTAATTTTATGAAAAACTAAAAAGTTTTAAACTAAATTTGAAAAAAAACCATTTTAGGGATAAAGCATTATCAAAATTAAACCTCCTTTATTTTAAAACATAATTAAAAAAATTTAAAAAAAAACGAAATTAAATTTTATAAAAATCCAAACTTTTTATAATTTTTAAACTATTTAAAAATCTTTAAAACAAAAAATTAATACCACTTTTGAATTTTCTAAAAAAGGGGTGAATTACTTTTGAATTTTTACCCTTCAAAAATACTTAAAACATTGAAAAACTTTTTTTTGGGGGGAATAAAATTATAAAAATTTTTAAAAAATCTTTTTTAAGTTAAAAAAATTAAAAAAATTTGAAAACTAAAAATTAAAATTTCACTTTTTTTAAAATTTTAAAAATACTTTTAAATACTTAAAAAAACTTTTTTAAATTAAAATTTTACAAAAAAGAAAAATCCCAATTTTGCTTAACTTTAAAATTTAATTTTAAAATGTAAAAAGTTTTGTTTTTTTTGAATTAAAAATACATAAAATCTTAAAAAAACATTTTTTAAAAATTAAAATTTTTTTAAAATTTTTCTAAAAAATAAAAATTTTTTTTACATTTTTTTTTAAAATATTGAAAAATAAAAAAATTTTAAGATTAAAAAATATACTTAAATTTTGGGGAAAAAAAAAAAACCCTTCCCTATAATGTAAATTTTGAAAACAAAAATTTTAGGGTTTTTTAATCAAAAAAAAAAAATACTTGAAAAAAATCTTTTAAGTTAAAAATAAAAAAAAAAACCTTAAATATCCCCTTTTTAAAAAAAATTTACCCTACCCTATTTAGCTTAATTAAGTAACTATTTAAGGGAAAATTTCTAAAAAGAGATTTAAAACTAATTTTGGAAAAAGCATATATAGAAAACACTTATTTTAAAAAACCTACAGGGTTTAAAAATATAAAAAACCCTTTTTTTAGTTATATACAATAAACTTTACTCTAAAAAAGCTTAAAAAAACCGTTATACCCAAAATTTAAAAAATTTTTAATTTTTTTTAAATTTAATGTAAGAACACTTATACAAAATTCTAAAAAATTTTATTTTCAATTTGTGGGAAAACATTTAATTATCCCCATAACTATTTTAATTTAATTGAAAACCTCATTTTGGGGTTTTATCAAATTTTAAAAAACCTTTTTTATTTTTAAATAAGAAATTTTTCCCAAGTGAAAAATATTCAAAAATCTTTATAAAAAAAAAAAAAACCCTATTATCCTTTTTATTATTTAATTTAAATGAACATTTAAAAAATTTTTAAAAAAGGGTTTTATAAAATTTTGGGAAAACTCTTTATCAAAAATTTAGCAAATTCAGGGAAAACATTTTTTTATTTTTAACTAAAAAAAAAACTCTTTTTTATAAATAAGCTCTTTAAAAAGAAATTAAAAAAAAAATTCCCTAATTAAAAAAAACCTAACCCTTTTTATTAGTTTAAAGTAAAACTACTTTTAGGTGAAAATTATTTAAACATTGTTATTATTTTAGGAAACAGTTAAAAACCCTTTTGAAAAATATTGAAAAAAACTTTTTAAAAATAAAAATTTTATCTAAATAATTTTTCCCTTTAAGTTTAAAACTACAAAAAAAGAAATATAAAAAAAAAGATTATCTTTTCAAATTTTAAGAAAAACTATATTATAAGTTAAAATTTAAAAACAGTTTAAAGAAAAACAAACATAATACCCTTTTAATTTCCTATAAAAAATGAAAAGTTTTTTTTTTTTTGTTCAAAAAACTTTAAAAAACATTAAAAAAATTTTTTTAGAAAAAAATTATAATTTTCAGAAAAAACTTTTTTTTAATTTAAAAATTTTTAAAAAGGTGGAAAAGGGGAATTTTGTAAAATTTTTTATTTTTTTAAAATTTTTAAAAAAATAAAAAATTTTGAAAAATTTTTTTTTTTTTATGAAAAATTTTTAACCAAAATTTTAAAAAAAATAATATTTTAATGTAAATAAAAAAAATTAACTTTAAAAAAGGTCAATAATTTAAATTTTTAATTTTTTTTAGTTTTAAAAAACAAAAAATCTTGAAAAAACATTTTTTTAGTTTAAAATTTTTAATTTTAAAATTTTAAAAAATAAATTTTTTTATTTAATTTTTTAAAAAAAATTAAAATATAAAAAAATTTTTACGATTAAAAAATATATTTAATTTAGAAAAAACATTTATGATAATAAAAAATTGAAAAAAATTTTGGGGTTTTAATTTGAAAAATATGTAGAATATAAAATTGGGTTAAATATAAGAAAAATATTTTATTATAAAACCTCTTTTACAAAACCCTAGAAAAAACCTTGAAAACCCTTTATTAAATAAAAAAATTTAATTATTAAATTTTTTAATGTAAGAATTTATATGAAATTTTTCAAAAGAAGTTTAAATTTTTTTTGGGAAAACGTTTAATATCCAAAAACAAAAATACTTAAAAACCCTCATTTAGGGTTTTTATAGAAAATTTAAGTAAAAATATTTAAAAAAAACTTTACAAGAAAATTTTTAAAAAAAAACCCGAAATCAATACCTTTAAAAACAATAAAAATTTCCCCTTTATTTTAAATTTAATGTAATTAAAAAACTAAGGTCAAAATTAAAAAAAAGGATGATATTCCTTTTAAAAACATAATAACCTACTCTAAAACTTGAAAAGAACACTTAATTTTTAAAAAATTTAAAAGGAATTCCTTCATTAAGAAAACATAAATCAAAAAACATAAAAAGAAAAACAATTTATAAATATAAGTTAAATCCTATTATAATTACAATTAAAAAACACTAAAAAAAAAACTATAAAACATTTTGTTTTCCTTTAAAAAAAAAAAAACAATAATGTAAATTTAATTTTTTCCCCTTCAAAAAAACATTAAAACATTAAAAATTTGTTTTTAAAAAAGGGATAAAAAATTTAAAAAATATTTTTTTTTCTCAAAAATTAAAAAATTGAAAAATGTAAAATTAAATTTTGACATTTTTTTTTTTAAAAAACAATCCCTTTTTAAAAAAATTTTGAAAAAAAAAAGGAAAAATTTTGATTTAAAATTTCAAAATACTTTTTTACTAAATTTTTTTTAAAAAATTGTACAAATTCAAAACTTTTTAGCTACAATTTTGAAAATTTTTAATTTGTAAAAAAAAAAATTTTCACGATAAAAAAAAATCATTGAAAAACAATTTTATGAATATAAAAAGGAAAACATTGAAAAAAATAAAATAGTTTAAAATATGAAAATTAAAAAAAACTTTTATAAAAAAAAATAATTTTCCCTTTTTAAAGTTTAAATTTAATTTTTAACACAAAAACCCTTTACCCAAAAAAAGGGGGTTTTATAATTAATTTTAGGAAAACCCTAAAATTTTTAATCAATTAAAAAAACACTATTTTTTGGGGGTTATAGCTATAAAAGAAAACTATTTATTATACAAAAAGTAATTTACGAAATATAAAAACGTTTTCAAAAACTTAAAAATTCAAAAAATACCTTTATCCATTATTACAAATTAAATTTCCTACTTATAGGTAATTTAAATTTAAAAAAAGGATTGTTTTAAGGGGGAAAACCATTAACCGTAAAAAAGCTAAAATCATTGAAAAAAAAAACATTTGGGGGTATAAAACTTTATCATAAGGAAATTTTTTATTAATGAACAACCTAAAATTTAAAAAGAAAAATATAAAAAAACACGTATAAAAACAATGTATCACAATATGGGTCCAAACCCCTATTATAAGTTACAGTTGTTTAAAAAGAAATTTCAAACGAAAAAACTATAATCCCACATTTTGAATTTCTCTATCATAAAAGGGCTAAATAATGTAAATTTTCGACATTTTTTAGCCCTTTCAAAAATAATAAAACATTTGAAAAAACGTTGTTTTAGGATAAATTGAACAAAATTTATAAAAAATACATTTTTTAAGCTCATAAATTGAAAAGTAAGTGTTAAAAGTGCTAAAATTCAAATTTCGCTTTTTTTGGGCTTCAAAAAAAATGAAAAACTTTTAAAAAAAATTTTTTTTTAAGATTAAAATTGAATAATATTAAAAATCTATTTTTTAAAATTTGTGTTTAGGGGTTAAAAGTCAAAATTTAAAATTTACTTTTTTTAAATCAAAAATCTTAAAAAATTTTTAAAAAAAAGTTTTTTAAAAAAAAAATTATTTTTTAAAAATTTATAAAAAAAAATTTTTTAGCATTAATTTTTTAAAATAAGTTTAAAAATTAAAATTTTTTCACGATAAAAAAGTATATTAAATTTGAAAAAAAAAAATTTTAAAAATAGTAAACATTGAAAAACAAAAAAGGGTTTAAAAATATGAAAAAAAAAACCCCGTTATATACAAATAACCTACTTTACAAAACTATAAAAAGTAATAAAGTATATAAAAAAAATTTATTTTAATTTTTTTTAAAGTTTAATTTTAAGAAGCTATTATAGGAAAAAATTATCTAAAAAAAATTTTTATGTTTTTTGGGGGAAAAAGTAAATTCCCCGATAATACAATTTCCCTAAAAACAATTTTTTAAATTTTTTATACTATATAATAAAA
>JACEEZ010008521.1:17027-28119 GCA_016584305.1 Chionoecetes opilio | reverse complement strand
CCCCCTGCTACAAATTTCCACCGCTGCAGTCCCCCCTCTCTCTCTCTTCGGGCATGCCTGCTTTGGTGACGTCTAACGTCAAGCGCCCTCATCCCCGGGGCCCGTGGTGGGTCTGGCCCCAAGCCCTGCTCATTCCCCTTACCTGCCTTTCTCCCTCCATGTTTTCTTACTTTACTTGCAAGGTTTTTTATAATCCCCTTCCAGGGCTTGTATCCACTCCTTTGCCTCCTTCAGTTCCCCCTTGCACTGTTCTAGTTCCCTAGTCCTCGCCCCATTCTCCACCTTTAGCTTTCGGATCTCTTTCATACCCTTTAATTCCTGCTTTCTACATTCCCACAGAACCCATTTCCCTTAGTGCCTGAGCTCTTTATAAAGCTCTGGCCGCATCCCTTCACAGGTACTGTGCGACCACCATTTGCAGCTATCGCACTGCAAGCCACTGTCCTGTCCGTGACTTTTTCACAACATAGCGGGCACTGTGTCTGCTTTTTCCTCACCACCTCACACACGATCCGCACTCCCTGTCTCGCCTACTTTCCCTTCCCAGTTGCAGTCAATGCATTTCCACTTCTAAACCCCTTTTGACCTGGTGCCATGCCCGCCATCTTCCTGTCCACTAACGGATCTCACAGGGCTCACCATCTTAACACCTTCTCACGACACACTTATCCTCTCTACTACTTCAAGCTATTCGCCTGTGCACCTGTTGCCCTACCCGAAAATGCCTATCTAGCTACGATACCCTTTTCCCCCCTAACTTCCTGAAAGCTAACTCAAACTACCTCACCTTTGCACGTTGATGTTGACGTGACGACGACCTGGACTGGTGTTTTTCAAACGAAGCAACGTTTGAGATGTGATCTTGAGCTTGATAAAATTCCCAAGACTGACCCTCAAAAATTCCCAGGATAGACAAAAATATCCCAAGGTCATTATAATAGCATTGAAACTGAACCCTAAATACAGTACACATCTTACCTGAGAGACTACAGGAAAAAATACTTGAATAATCCTAAAAAAATCTCAAGATGGAGAAAAAATATCCCAAAGGGGATGATAAAATTCCCAAGATCTTGTAAGAAATCTCAAGGAGTGACTAAGGCCCGTACCGAGAGCAAGACACTCTACAACAAGATACCTCACTCGCGGTCCCGCCAATGCAACTTCTGTTATCCGCCGACGGTGGCGCCGCCGTGCGGCAGGTGTTGTACCAGCCTGTTGACCCATTCACTTGCTGCATATGACCAAAGAATATTTACTTCAACTCTTCGCCATTTAAAATTTGCGAGTCAACATTTACCATGAAACATATCAATAGAAGCGCAATTTTATTAGCTTTCCATTGATATATTTAGTTTTCTGATAAATGAATTAAAACCATGCATACATTACCGTTAACTAAATAAATAACATCATCAATCGGGTAATTTTCCCGATTGATGTTATTTATTTAGTTAACGCTAATTTATGCATGTTGCTAACTCATTGATCAGAAAACGAAATATATCAATGGAAAGCTAATAAAATTGCGCTTCTATTGAAATGTTTCATGGTAAGTGTTGGCTTTGCCCACCACCACCCATTGCCACACAGGACACTCCCACAGGCACAACCACAGAGAGAGAGAGAGAGAGAGAGAGAGAGAGAGAGAGAGAGAGAGAGAGAGAGAGAGAGAGAGAGAGAGAGAGAGAGAGAGCATAGGTTAGATCAAATCAATAATAGTGAATAGAAGTAGAGCAAGAAATATGTTGTGATATGAATTAGTGTTGCAGACTATTGTGACTTGCACTGTTCTTGTACTGATGATTACTTTTCTGTGTCAATGCTTCCATGTTTTTGTAATGTTGTAATTGTTGTTGTCATTGTGTTGTGAATGTTGATACAGTCGTGATGGGATGATTGGGGAAAGAGTGTTTATTGATAGAAGGAAGTGTAATATTTCTTGTTATCTATATTATGTTTGACAGATGAGTTAACCCCTTGAGACCCAGAACGTAATTTCCATTGTAATTTGTGTAACCTACCATTAGACGATTTTTAGTGACTATAAGCAATGATTTATAGCTGTGACCTGTTTAGTATCCTTGTCCACTAACTACTGTGGTATATTCAGTGACTTTTCGTAATTTTATGGCTCGACAACGTACAATTTTTTTATAGCAAAGGAAAGATCTGGGCGTGAAGGGGTTAACTGTTCCCAAGGATTGATGTTGATGACTACTCACTCACTCACTCACTCACGACTCATGCATTGATACACTTTCAATGCCATGCTGTGCGATGATTATATGATTCAGGATTTCTCTTAACCCCTTCACGCCCAGATCTTTCCTTGGCTATATAAAATCATCTGTTAGCTATACAATTACGAAAAGTCGCTTAATATACCACATTAGCTAGTGGACAAGGATACTAAACAGGTCATAGCTATAAAACATTGCTTATAGTCACTAAAATCGGTTAATGGTATCTATATTACAATGGAAATTACGTTCTGGGCCTCAAGGGGTTAATACAAGGTTTGAAGTTTGAAAGTTTGAGTTGTGTTGTTTGTTCATCGTTGTTTTGCTGTGAAAGTTTATAAAGTTCCGTCCACACCAGGACACTTTGTTTGCCAAAAGTTTGCATACAATGTTTAGTGTCCAGACTTGCGCTGTTCCAGTTCCTTCCCTCACTTGTCCTGCCGCTGTGTCCCATTGCCCCCGTTTCTCAAACTTGCCTGCCTCCGACTACTACCCTTCCTTTAAATCTTTCCTTTCCCACCGCTGGCAATCCTCCTGGACCACTTTGTCAATAAACTTCGCCTGATCAAATCCTTACCACACTAATAGACGTTGGGAGACTGCTCTCGCACGCTTACGCATAGGCCATACCAACCTCACACACTCCTATCTCATGTCACGCTCCTCCCCAACCCTCTGCACACCCTGTCAAGCTCCTCTCACTGTCCAACATGTCCTAATATCCTGCCCCCATCTTACTCCTGCCCGTTCCAGTTCCTTCCCTCATTTGTCCTCCCTTTCCCGACCTCCCTGTCGGCGGACATACTCCCGGAATCCCCCTCCTTCTCCCTGGATAATGTAACCTCCTTCCTCCAACAAATCCACATCCTGCATCTGATCTAACCATCCTGCTGTAACATTCCCTTGCTCTCTCCCCTTCCCTCACCGTTTCACTCACTCTATAACCCTGACCCTTTATTATGCTTTGCCATAGTGCCATATCACCTCTGATGGCTGGCACATTTCCCCTATTTAGCATTAAATCAATCAATCAATCAGTTGTTGTCAGGCTGTGTGTGTGTGGGGGGGATGCTGCTGCAGGCTCAGTGTTTACGTGACAAGGCACTCACTGAACTGTTACAAGGCAGAGAGACGTGTATGGGTGAGCAAGCTTTAACCTGCCCACCCACGTCAATATTACTTTTATTGTTTTCATCATTATTGATGTCATTACTGTCTCTTACTGTCATTGCTATCATTTCATCGCCAGTATCTATAATCATATAGCCAGTATTATTACAGGAACTACCACGTGTAGGTCTCCCGGCCTCTTGTAGCTTCCTCTGCACACACACACACACACACAAATGTTTCTTGATGTTTGCCATTCTGGATGAGAAACAAATAAACCTTGCTATTGTTTACAAACAGTTTCCTGTGTGGACGGGCCTTGAGAAATACTCTTGCTTTGTTTTGGGGGCAATTTATAGTCACAACTATAACTACATTTTCAGATGTTACATACATACAGACAACATTGTACTGAAATTATAAGGAGAGAGAGATTCCTCCTCAGCCCTAACCCAGGAGTCAATGTAACACACCCTCACATAACTCTCCAAAGTTTACAATCTCAACATACAAACTAATTTTGATCCTTAGTGTAATTATTGCTGAAAAGGTTTTTTGTATAAAGTTTGTATACAATGTACGGTTTTTTTTTTACTTATTCTATTTGTTTTTCCTATATACTATATTTTATTTCACGTCTTTAACCAGGGTAGAACAAGAAGTCACGGATTCAAGCTGCAAAAGCCTAGAGGTAAAAAAGAAATAGGGAAAAACTGGTTCACAAATAGGGTGGTGAATGATTGGCATGGACTCAGTAGACAGGTAGTTAGTGGTGAGTCATTAGGGAGCTTTAAAAGGAGGCTGGATGGAGTCATGGGTTTCAAGGCATGTATTGGCTGCCTTTTCCATGGCAACGTCTGTCTTCTGTGTGGACCTTTTCCCGGGAGGCGTGCTAGGGTGTGAATCTTGACTCCCGATAGTGGGGACAGCTAGGAAGATCAGGGGAGAATGTGGGTAAAACAGTGAATAAATGAAGATATAGGTGATATATGGCATGGTGTGTTGTTGTTCTGGGCAGCAGGGCGCGGGACAAATGCCTCCGCCGCTCTCGCTCCCCCAACAAATATCTCCCTGGTTCAGGCTGCCAACCCAGGCACAGAGTGGTCTTAGCCGTGGATCAACAGAACACCAACATTATAAGATCATAAATCAACATTAGACTCCCCAGTCAATGTTTACAAAATCAGCCCATTGCCACACAGTACACACTCCCACAGGCACGGGTACAACCATACTTGTCCACACAACACACCACCTCAAAAGTGTATCATCACGTGCTTGGCAATCTCACCCTTTGTCTTGAAACACTTGCTACAAATATCACACTTGAACTCCCGCAAGCCAGTGTGTCTAAAGGTGTGTTTGTTGAGTTCAGAAATGGTATAATACCTTTTCCCACACTCCAGACATTCATGATTCTTAACACCACTGTGTTTCAGGGTGTGTCTGGTGAGCTCAATCTTTGTAGCAAATCTTTTCAAACACTCTAAACATTCATAATTTTTAACACCGTGTGTCAGGGTGTGTTTGTTGAGCTGACTCTTTTCAGTGAACCTTTTCCCACACTCTAAACATTCATAATTCTTAACACCACTGTGTGTCAGGGTGTGATTGGTAAGGTGAGTCTTTGTAGTAAATCTTTTCCCACACTCTAAACATTCATAATTCTTAACACCACTGTGTGTCAGGGTGTGTTTGGTGAGTTCAGAACGGGTATAAAATCTTTTCCCACACTCTAGGCATTCTTGATTCTTAACACCACTGTGTGTCAGCTTGTGTTTGGTAAGTTCACTCTTTCTAGCATATCTTTTCCCACACTCTAAACATTCATAATTCTTAACACCACTGTGTGTCGGGGTGTGTGAGGTGAGTTCAGAACGGGTATAAAATCTTTTCCTACACTCTAGGCATTCATAACTCTTAACACCACTGTGTGTCAGGGTGTGTTTGGTGAGTTCAGAACGGGTATAAAATCTTTTTCCACACTCTAGGCATTCATGATTCTTAACACCACTGTGTGTCAGGGTGTGTTCGGTGAGTGAACCCTTTTCAGTAAATGTTTTCCCACACTCTAAACATTCATAATTCTTAACACCACTGTGTGTCAGGGTGTGTGTGGTGAGGTGACTCTTTCTAGCAAATCTTTTCCCACACTCTAAACATTCAAAATTCTTAACACCACTGTGTGTCAGGATGTGTGTGGTGAGATCACTCTTTCTAGCAAATCTTTTCCCACACTCTAAACATTCATAATTCTTAACACCACTGTGCGTCAAGAAATGTCTCTCAAGCAGACTCTTGCGTTTGAATGTTTTGTCACACTGCTGGCACTTCAGCTCACTGTGTGCCTTGTGGCCTGAGCTGCCTGCCTCCAGGTGATTCTTGCCATCACCCCTGTGCCTCCCCACCCCTGAGGCAGACTGATCCTGCTGCTCCCGGCCACTCATGTTGCTGCCCGGCCCCACAGCCTCAACCGCAGCAAGACTCCCTTCAGCACACGCGACGGCCGGTCCTGCGGGAACCCTCGGGGATGCCGGAGCGAGCCGGGTCAGTGCCGGGCGGAGCAGCCGGCTTGGACTGTGACTTCAGCACCTGCAACAATGGTGACAGTCAGGACACAGAGAGCCACCTGACACTCTGCTCCTGCCTGCGGGGCCCACACCCTGCTTCCTGCCTCACTCACACCGCACTTGGCAGGGCCTCCCCTCCCTCCTCCTCCCTGGCTCCCTCATCATTCCTCATGGACAACACAGCCCCGTCCTCACACGGCCAGGACCAAGGCCTGCACCTCGCCACAACACAACAACAAAAAGAATAAGTGCACGTGGAGGTTTGGGTTAGGCTAACATTTAGGTTTAGGATTCATTCCAAGGCTAGGAGGTTAATACGCCAGGTTAGGATGAGTTTAGAAACAGCCTTCACTTACGCTATAGATGGGGTAACGGAGGGGGGGGGGGTCCAGCCAGGCCATTAGGCTGTTACGCCACTTTAGATTTATTCCTATATTTACATCACGTACTGTGATGTAATGTGAATAGGGATTTGTCCCGGGATTAGACCACATTATGGTATTATTCCAGATGAACACCGAATTTCCTTTGGTGGACGAAACTATTTTTATTTTATGGTGAGGTTTGACGTGTTTTTAATACATATGTTAACCGTTTCTGTCAATTTTTTTTTTTTTTTTTTTTTTTTTTTTAGGTAAAGGTTCGGTTAGGTTCAATTATTTGTATTTTATTTTCATTTTTGGAAGAAAAACAAAATATTTGCGACAGAAACGTTTCAGATTAATTCAAAACACATCAAAACTCATGATTGGAAACAACAATGATTGGAATGGACTCAGTCATGGGGTAGTTAGTGCGGAGTCATTAGGGAGCTTTAAAAAGAGGCTATAAGAATATAGAAAATCTAAGTGGTAACGGAGGTAGCGAGCGCGCAGTTCTCGTCCATTATATCCCAGAGCCCATCCGTTACGAGGTGAGGTTAGGGTACTAATCCTCGGGGCGGGGCGGACCACTCGGCGGCTGGGCAATGCGGGGCGGGGCGGGGCGGGGCACACTTGTTTTGGTACCCTTCCGTCACTTCCCTGGTTTCTGAGACACTGACTATTATTCCTGGACAAGTTTTAGTGTTTTGTCTGATGGAGACACATTGTTAGCAGTGGACACGGCGACCAAAGGATTGGCGGATGTAAATAATAATATAGAAAACTTTTTAACAGGTTTCCGGAAAATAAAAATATCTCCATCTGAAAAAGCAACAATTTTAGGCCAGGAAAACATTGTCAGTGTCTCAGAAAATGACCGCGCAGTCCTCGTCCATTTTGGCCAAGAGAGATCTCCAAGTCTTGGTACAACGGTAAGGTAACTGTTGCACCGCTGAGGCCCCAGGCGCCGCCACCCACAGCCAGCTTAGGCCGCTGGGACTATGGGGTTACAGGGAGTTTCGTACACAAGTGGTTTCGTACCCAGGTTTTGCGAGTTGTTTCGTACACTGATTTTGAGTATTTTCGTACATACCTGGTGTCGTTTCGTAACTCTAGTAGTAAAGTTCAACTCTGAGCTGAGTGTACGCAACGACTATGGTTTCATATAGACTACGAAACACTTTTTGGTGTACGAAACACTTTGGTGTACGAAACGACTTTTTGGTGTACGAAACAACTTTTTGGTATACGAATCTACTGGTGTACGAAACGACTTTTTGGTGTACGAAACAACTTTTTGGTATACGAATCTACTGGTGTACGAAACGACTTTTTGGTGTACGAATCTACTGGTGTACGAAACGACTTTTTGGTGTACGAATCTACTGGTGTACGAAACGCAGGGATGTCAACAAGAAAAGAAAAAAAACTCTGAAATAAAATAATAGGGTGACCAACTCATCCGAGCGCAGCGAGGCTGACTGACCGTAGCGAGGGAACCTCCCAGCTGGGGGTTCGTGGGGTGCTGTAAGCCCCCCCGAGATTTTTTGTAAATTTCATGCTCTGGGAGAGCTTCTGAGAGGTCCTTGGTTATATCTATAATAATTTCTGGTCTCAATTTTGTCTGTTTTTGTGTCCACAATTTGTGTATATGTATATATCTCTGGCCATACTATATTGAGTATATACCCTCTGGCCAATCTGGCTTGCCTCCTGCTGTGGCATCCCTGCATTGAACTCTCCAGGCCTGGAGCCTGCAAACTTGACACAGTGAGGGCAGTGTGCCAATCGATACCAGATCCCTGGATCACCAGAGCTATCTCACCTGGCTGTGGCTGCTGTAATCCACCCCCAACATACTGGCTGTGGGCTGCTGTATTCAACCCCAAACATACTGCCTCCTGAGCAAACTTGTAGCAGTGGAGTCAGGAGATATCGGCAGCCTAGTATTAAATTCCCGCTAGGCAGCCAAAAAATGTTGTATGGTCTGTGCTGGATCAGTGTCCAGGGTCAGGTTCGGCTGTGGGCTAGGCAACTATGTACACCCCCCCCCAAAAAAAATTTACCCGAATCTACACGATTCACAGAAATGACCCAGCTGGCAATAAAGTACTCGGAAATCCGCGAATCCGCGGAAAATTGACATCCCTTTTAACGACTTTTTGGTGTACGAAACAATTTTTTGGTATACGAATCTACTGGTGTACGAAACACTTTTTGGTGTACGAAACGACTTTTTGGTGTACGAATCTACTGGTGTACGAAACACTTTTTGGTGTACGAAACGACCTTTTGGTGTACGAATCTACTGGTGTACGAAACGACTTTTTGGTGTACGAATCTATTGGTGTACGAAACGACTTGTGTACGAACTGACTGGACGCCGACTATGGCCAGTGTAATAAATCCACAACTTTGCGCCAGCCTGGATTTTGGCGCCGCCGTACCTTTACCGTAGATAACACTTTAGTCGCCAGCTGCAATAATGTCGCCAGCCGCCAAATATTACGAATTATAGCATCACTACCTAGCCCCGGAACACTTGTAATAACCCAAGTCACACACACGGGCAATATAATGCAATATTTCTGTGTGGTAAATATTGCACCATTATTCCTCCCCAAACAAGCGGCCGCCTCCACCCGTCCTATTTCTTCTACATTATCTCCTATTTCCTCTTGCCGCCATTATCAACGCCATCAATGGAATCCCCGAGGCAGCAGTAGTATTGGTGAACCATGCATTATACTCACGCCATTATGATAAAGCAGATATTCAGGGATACACAACAGTAGATAATTCCTGTTTACAGAAAGAAGCCAACGTTTGAGATGTGATCTTGAGCTTAATAAAATTCCCAAGACTGACTCACAAAAATTCCCAGGATAGACAAAAATATCCCAAGGTCATTATAATAGCATTGAAACTGAACCCTAAATACAGTACACATGCTTACCTTGAGAGACTACAGGAAAAAATACTTGAATAATCCTAAAAAAATCTCAGGATGGAGAAAAAATATCCCAAGGGCATGATAAAATTCCCAAGATCTTGTAAGAAATCTCAAGGAGTGACATAATGGCCCGTACCGAGAGCAAAGACACTCTACAACAAGATACCTCACTCGCGGTCCCGCCAATGCAACTTCTGTTATCCGCCGACGGTGGCGCCGCCGTGCGGCAGGTGTTGTACCAGCCTGTTGACCCATTCACTTGCTGCATATGACCAAAGAATATTTACTTCAACTCTTCGCCATTTAAAATTTGCGAGTCAATATTTACCATGAAACATATCAATAGAAGCGCAATTTTATTAGCTTTCCATTGATATATTTAGTTTTCTGATAAATGAATTAGAACCATGCATACATTACCGTTAACTAAATAAATAACATCATCAATCGGGTAATTTTCCCGATTGATGTTATTTATTTAGTTAACGCTAATTTATGCATGTTGCTAACTCATTGATCAGAAAACGAAATATATCAATAGAAAGCTAATAAAATTGCGCTTCTATTGAAATGTTTCATGGTAAATGTTGACTTTGCCCACCACCACCCATTGCCACACAGGACACTCCCACAGGCACAACTACAGAGAGAGAGAGAGAGAGAGAAAGAGAGAGAGCGAGCATAGGTTAGATCAAATCAATAATAGTGAATAGAAGTAGAGCAAGAAATATGTTGTGATATGAATTAGTGTTGCAGACTATTGTGACTTGCACTGTTCTTGTACTGATGATTACTTTTCTGTGTCAATGCTTCCATGTTTTTGTAATGTTGTAATTGTTGTTGTCATTGTGTTGTGAATACAGTCGTGATGGGATGATTGGGGAAAGAGTGTTTATTGATAGAAGGAAGTGTAATATTTCTTGTTATCAATATTATGTTTGACAGATGAGTTAACTAACCCCTTGAGACCCAGAACGTAATTTCCATTGTAATATAGATACCATTAACCGATTTTAGTGACTATAAGCAATGTTTTATAGCTATGACCTGTTTAGTATCCTTGTCCACTAGCTAATGTGGTATATTAAGCGACTTTTCGTAATTGTATAGCTAACAGATGATTTTATATAGCCAAGGAAAGATCTGGGCGTGAAGGGGTTAAGAGAAATCCTGAATCATATAATCATCGCACAGCATGGCATTGAAAGTGTATCAATGCATGAGTCGTGAGTGAGTGAGTGAGTGAATAGTCATCAACATCAATCCTTGGGAACAGTTAACCCCTTCACGCCCAGATCTTTCCTTGGCTATAAAAAAAATTGTCTTGTCGAGCCATAAAATTACGAAAAGTCACTGAATATACCACAGTAGTTAGTGGACAAGGATACTAAACAGGTCACAGCTATAAAACATTGCTTATAGTCACTAAAATCGGTTAATGGTATCTATATTACAATGGAAATTACGTTCTAGGCCTCAAGGGGTTAATACAAGGTTTGAAGTTTGAAAGTTTGAGTTGTGTTGTTTGTTCATCGTTGTTTTGCTGTGAAAGTTTATAAAGTTCCGTCCACACCAGGGCAGGGATGCTCGAAAAATCCCTCGTAAGGGACAACTTACGAGTGTATGGCTACAATAACCTTACGAGGGTGGGCTGAGGGAGATGCTCGTACCGAGCCGTTGTGACGATATAAAGAGTTGCCAATATAAAGGGTTGCATGGCCCCTACTGCGCATGCGCGGAAAAGCGCAACTTTATTATCGTTGATACGGCGATATATTTGTTGCCTGATAAATAGTGTCCCAAAACACAAGTTTTATTCTCATGTAGGTCATTTTCTATACTAGTAGTGATAAA
>JACEEZ010008521.1:0-13252 GCA_016584305.1 Chionoecetes opilio | reverse complement strand
TGGAACGGAGAGATTTTTTATTAACTAAAGACCAGGCGTGGTGTGTCTAACAGACTCAATGCTTAGAAGACCAAGTGTTGATAAGTAATAACTACAACATGTGCGAAGGGACAGAAGTGGTGGAGTTGTGATAAGGACAAAATATAAGGGTGAAAGTATAAAAAAAGTGGAGTATGGAGAAGGAAGAGCTGCAATAGTGAGTGTACCAATAGAAGTCACAACTAGAGAAACACAGACTATAGTGGCGACCTCTGTACCACCCAAAACAAAGACTTGGAGGAAGGAAGAACATGAAAAAGTACTAGAGGATACCTTGAGAAGTACTGAAGGGTACATTTCTAGTGTTTGCCCAGACTCATAAGAACATAAGAAAATAAGGAAGCTACAAGAGGCCGCGAGGCCTACACGTGGTAGTTCCTGTCACCTAACACTACCTACATCCACCTTTCATCCCCACCCATGAACCTATCCAGCTCCCCTTTAAGCTCCCCAATGACTCAGCACTAACTACCTGTCTACTGAGACCATTCCATTCATTCACCACCCTATTTGTGAGCCAGTTTTTCCCTATTTCCTTTCTAAATCTACGCTTTTCCAGCTTGAATCCGTTATTTCTTGTTCTACCCTGGTTAAAAACCGTAAGAACTTTTCCTACCTTTCCTTTATTAAATCCCTTTATCCACTTAAAAACTTCTATCAGATCGCCCCTTACTCTGCGTCTCTCGAGTGAGTGTAACTTTAATAACTTCAATCTCTTCTCATAACTAAAGTTACGCATCCCTTGTATCATTTTGGTCATCCTTCTCTGCACTTTTTCTAACAACACTATATCCATCCTGTAATATGGAGACCAAAACTGAACTGTATAGTCTAGGTGAGGCCTGACTAGAGCTAGAAGCTTTAGAATAACTTCCGCACTTCTACTTTTAAACACCTCGGGTTTAATGAATCCTAATACTCTATTAGCTCTATTTCTGGCCTCAATACATTGTTTCCTAGGTCAGAGGTCTGGGCTCACCCTCACTCCAAGATCTTTTTCACCTGATCTTTTCAGCGATACATTGCTTATGGTGTATCTATTACCAGGGTTTTTTCTACCAACATTCATAAAGCTACATTTATCAATATTAAATTCCATCTGCCATCTGACTGCCCACTCGTTAAGTTTATCTAAGTCTCCCTGCAATATGTTTACATCAGACTGTGATCCAATAATCCTACCTAACTTAGTATCATCAGCAAACTTGCTGATATCACTGCTAATCCCACTATCCAAGTCGTTGATGTAAATAAAAAATAGTAATGGGCTCAAAACAGACCCTTGTGGAACTCCACTTGTCACCAGTCCCCATTCAGATTTGGAACCATTAATTGTAACCCTTTGTTGCCTATTACTTAGCCAAGCTCTGATCCAATGAAGAACCTTCCCATCAAAGACTACTCTATACTGGACTTGCTACTCTTGCCCCGCGCCAACCCGCCCATGACCAGTGGGGGCCAGTTTTGCGATTCCTGCCATTTTAGAACATCACCCCTATTTCCCTTCCTAAGGTTTATAGTATATATGATATACCGTTATCTTCGTAACTGTTTGTTCTATAATATTATCAATAAAAAACAGTAAAATACACTAAAGAAATGCCATTATGAGAGTGAAGAAATATGCATGACCTCAATATATACTTAAACTCTTCGCCATTTAATATTTTGCGAGAAAACATTTTAGATGCTAGCGATAGAAAGAAGCGGATTTTCATTAGCTTTCCATTGATATATTTAGTTTTCTGATAAATGAATTACCACCATGCCTAAATTAGCGTTAACTAAAAAATAACATCATCAATCGTATCGGCAATAAAAAAGTGTTCCATGAATACAGTAGACTTGGCATATCAGTATAAATGATACACTGTTATCTTCGTGAATGTTTGTTCTATAATATTATCAAATAAAAAACTAAAATACACAAAAGAAAATTCCTTTATGAGACTGAAGAAATATGCATGAACTTATTCACTTAAACTCATCGCAATTTGATTTTTTGCGTGAAGACTTTTACATGCAACTATCAATAGAAGCGGAATTTAATTAGCTTTCCATTGCTATATTTCTTTTCTGATAAATGAATTAGAACCATGCATAAATTAGCGTTAACTAAATAAAAAACATCATCCATCGGTAATTATCCCGATAGATGTTATTTTTTTAGTTAACGCTAATTTATGCATGGTTGTGATTCATTTATCAGAAAATGAAGTATAGCAATGGAAAGCTAATGAAAATCCGCTTCTTTCTATCACTAGCATCTAAAATGTTTTCTCGCAAAATATTAAATGGCGATGAGTTCAAGTGAATATTAAGTTCATGCATATTTCTTAACTCTCTCATAATGGCATTTCTTTATTGCATTTTACTGTTTTTTATTTGATATATTATAGAACAAACATTTACGAAGATAACGTTTTATCATATATACTGATAAACCATAGGAAGGGAAAAGGGAGTGATGTTCGAAAATGGCAGGAATCGCAAAACTGGCCTCCACTGGAAATAGCCCAAAATGAGTAGCAAGTCCAGTATAGAGTAGTCTTTGTTCCCATCTATACCATGAGCCCTAACCTTATTTTAAAAGTCGCTCGGGGTGGTACTTTTTGTCAAATGCCTTACTAAAGTCCAGATATATTATATCATAATCCCTTTTCATTATCTGCGTCTCATAAACTTTCCTATAAAAACTCAATAAATTGGGGGAGACCATGACCTAAACCCCTTTGGGGAATCCATGTTTAAGAGACAGAGTAAGGTTTATGCGATATACATATATGTGAAACCCGCAGAAAATAGGAGTGTAACTTATGCGTGGAAAGACTGTTTTTTTAAGCAATCACCAAGAAACCTTTAAAAAAACCCCGGGTAAAATTTATTGAAAGTCACACCTGCACTGCCAACCCAACAAATGCTGGGGCCATTATTCCCTCACAGAACCAAGGGCACGGCTGCCACCACACATGTAACACACTGCCCCCACCACCACCACCACCCCATTGCTACACAGGACACACTCCCACAGGCACGGGTTTCAACCACACTTGTCCACACAACACACCACCTCAAAAGGGATCTTCATGTGCCTGGCAATATCACCCTTTGTCTTGAAAAAACTTGCTACAAATATCACACTTGAACTCCCGCAAGCCAGTGTGTCTAAAGGGGTGTTGGTTGAGTTCCCAAAAAGGGTATAAAACCTTTTCCCACACTCTAGGCATTCTTGATTCTTAACACCACTGGGTCAGGGGTGTTTTGGTGAGGTTACCCTTGTAGTAAACCTTTTCCCACACTCTAAACATTCATAATTCTTAACACCACTGTGTGTCAGGGTGTGTTTGGTGAGGTCATCTTTGTAGTAAATCTTTTCCCACACTCTAAACATTCATAATTCTTAACACCACTGTGTGTGGGTGTGTCGGTGAGGTCACTCTTTGTAGTAAATTTTCCCCACACTCTAAACATTCAAAATTATTAACCCATGTGTATCAGGGTGTGGTAGTGAGGGAACCCTTTGTAGTAAATTTTTTCCCCACTCTAAACATTAAAATTCTTTCGCCCCTGTGTGTGGGGGTGTGTGGGGGGTCACCCTTTTCTAGAAAATCTTTTCCCACCTTTAAAACATTCAAATTCTTAACCCCACTGTGCGCAGGGTGTGTGTGGGGGGTTTCCCCTTTTGTAGAAAATTTTTTCCCCCACACTTAAACTCAATTCTTATCACCATGTTCGGGTGGTGTGGTGGGGGAACCCATTGTGTAAATCTTTTCCACACTCAAAACATTCAAATTTCTTAACACCTGGTGTCGGGGTGTGTTTGGTAGGTTACCCTTTTCAGTAAATTTTTTCCCCACCTCTAAACATTCGAAATTTCCTTAACACCACTGTGTGTCAGGGTGTGTGGGTAGGTCCTCTTTCTAGAAATTTTTTTTCCCACACTCTAACTTTCTAATTTTTTATCACCACTGTGTGTCGGGTGGTGTTTTGAGCTTAGACTTTAGAGAAATTTTTTTCCCACACTTAACTTTCAAAATTCTTAACACCACGTGTGTCAGGGTGTGCTTGGTGGGTCCTCTTTCTAGCAAATCTTTTCCCACACTCTAAACTTTCAGGGTTCTTAACCCCATGTGTGTCAAGGAATGTTGCTAAAGCGACTCTTGTTTTTGAATTTTTTGTCACCGTGCACTTCGCTCACTGTGTGCCTTGGGGCCCCTGAGCTGCCTCCCTCCAGGTTTTTTGCCATCACCCCGTGCCTCCCCACCCCGGGCGACTGATCCTGTGCTCTCGGCCACTCATGCTGCTCCCCGGCCCCACAGCCCCACCGCAGAAACCCCTTGGCCCCCCAAAACGCGACACCGGTCGGACGATGTACACGAACACAGATGTGAAAATACCAAGCAGCCTGGAACGAAGCGATCTCCCATTTCCCCCCAAAACAAGCTTGGGCCCTGTGGGATGCGGGGTTTTTTCGGGTGGGGAACAAATTTATGCGTCGGAAACAGTATTTAAAGAGTTGTGAGGGGGGGTAAAATTCCCAGATCTGGGGAAATTTTCCTTTTTTAGAAAAAATTTTGCCTAACCAAATTTAACCAAACCCAGGGGGGGGCTTGACCCCCCGATAACCTAACCAACCAAATCCAACCAACCTGCCAATAACCAAATCAACCCTATCAAATCAAACCTAAGCTTACAAAATCAAACCTAACATTATCAAATCAAACCCTAACCTAACCAAATCTAACCTAACCTCACAAATACGTATCCCTCCCCTAAGTAAGCTAGCCCCCTACGGGGGTTGGGGGGGTTCTCGACATTGGGTCAATTCTGTGGGGATCGTCAGGTGCACACGTCTCGGGACCAGAAAAAAATACATGAATGTTCCCTGGATGTGGGAATTTTTTTAAACACCCCCAAAACTAAAAATTTAATGTTGGTAGGCATGTTTTGTACCCGGGGGCCTTAACCCCGCAGGCCAGGTGGCCCAGCTTGTTTGGGGGAAGGGGGGGAGTATGGCCAAACACTAGAATAATCCCCAAGTGCCAAACCAAAATTACCACGTCACGTCAACGGGAATCAAAATAAGTCATAAAACGCATAAAAACATTATACAACTCACCACGTCTGATAAAAGTTTTTAAAGTGGTCAAGGATACAAAAAAGGGGCGGGGTAGAAAAAAGTTCTTAAAGGGCTAGAAAGCAGGCTAGAACAAGAGTCACGGTTAAAACGGGAAAAAAGGTGGGTTTATTAATGAAATGGGAAAAAAATGGTTCAAAAAAGGGGGTGAAGATTGGCATGGACTCAGTAGACAGGTTTATGGGGAGTTTTGGGGATTTTAAAAGGGGGCTGGACTTTTTATGGATGGGATAAAAAGGTGGATGTAGGTAGTGTTAAGTAACGGAACACCTCGTGTAGGTTCCAGCCTTTTGTAGCTTCCTTATATTACTATGTTTTATGTAGCACTGCCAAACACCCCCACTGCCAGACAGCGTCCCAAATAATTCCTCCCAAGCACCAACCCCAAAAACTCAACCTAAACAAACATTTTTACAATAAATTACCTTCTCAACAAACAACAAACACAAAAAACCCAAACTTAAAACACACTACAATGTCACCATCTGAAAAAATAGCAAAGCAACACAAATAAAAAAAAAAACTATAAAATGGGACAAACTACCCGAGAAAGGGGGCGAATTGTATGGAATGAGCTTTCCGGCGTCTGGCGGGCTTAATGAGGTCTTAGGCTTCGAAGGCAACTTCCGATAGAGTTTTTTGCGTTAAATTTTTGGTCGTCAGTGAAATTTTTCGAACCCATCGAAGGGGTTTTTTCTTGGGTGTAAAGTGTAACGGAGTCTTTCATGCTTCGGGGTTTGGCGGACAGTGAGGTTGATGATTTTGAGGTCACACTCCCGATAGATTTTTGGGGCCCCCTCTAAAACTTTGTCTCAGTGAAATTTATTTAATCTCGCCCGTAAGTGGCTTTTTGTACGAAAACTCCCCCGAACCTAAAAAAACCGTCAAAAGGTCGGATTTTTTGGTTCGCGAGTTCCCAGGTATAAATTTTTTTCGGTTTTTTTTTTCTGACGAGTTTATGCGACTTTTTTGGGCCCCAATGACCTTAACATTTTTTGACAACGTTTTGTTTAAACTATTTTTTGGCTGTAATGTACGAACGCTCTACGACTGAGGGTTTGGGAGAGATATAATTTTTTACGTTACTTTTTTTTCCCGTTCAAAAAATATTTCGTCTTAAAAAATACTAGAATACAATTATTTATACCGTCATTATACAAAATTATTCCCGGATAATTTGATGCCCCCATGCATACAATACACCTTTTGCAGGCCAAAAAAACCGTCTTGTCCAAAAACGGCGCAAAACTCTGGTCCATTTTTACCCGGTTCACTAACAAAGGTTCCTGCCGGGCAGTCACTCGTCAATTTTTCCCAAAAATTACAGTAGCTAGACACACAAAGCCAACCCCGTATTTTACCTTCCCATGTGCAAAAAAACCTTCCCAATCCCCAAAAATTCCCCCCAAGCACCGACCCTAAACTCAACACAAAACAAACAGTCTTTAAAAATAAATGTATTACTAAACACTACTGTCTCGGTGGCACATACAGGGTGTAGTGATGCTAAAAATTCGTATATATTGTGCCTTGCGACATTAGTGCTGGCGAGTGACGGCGACTATAGTTTTGTGTACGGTACAACTTTTCCCATGACAACAGTATTTTGTTGACGTCAACTTGGTCTTTCACTTCGCCCAAAAAACTCCTAAAAACATTATTAAAAACGTTTATAAATGACACAGATATATTAAACATTTTTATGACTCTATTATTATTTTTTGTAAATACGGTTTTTGTGTTAAGGGCTAAAAGGATCAATGGGGGAGATTTAAAGACCCAAAAAGAAATTGCGTCACGCTGGCTTAGTAAAAACAGGCATTTTGAGGAAACCCTTTGAACCTTTAAAAGAATTTTGGACGTTACGGCGAAGGGATGTAGTCCCATCATGCCAGGTATTGTGTGTGTGTGTGTGTGTGTGTAGCAGCTACACCAAAACAGGCAGCTACACTGTAGCTGCCTGTTCCTTGCCTCCAGGCCCTAAATACGTGTTGTCAGGGGGAGTTTGTAGCCTGGGTACCGGGAACTGTCGAAAACAAACCCTCTTTTTTTATTTTTTCACGTCGGCGAGAGTTTGGATTGGGGTTTTTTCGACGACTTTTTCCATAAACCTACGGGTACCGGGAACTGTCGCGATAGAACACTCCCCGAAACGACGATTTCCTATTTTTACGTCGGCGAGATTTCGGGAAATTGGGTTTCGACGACTTTTTCCATAAACCTAGCGGTACCTGGAACTGTCCCCGATGGGAAAAACTCCCCGACACGACGGGGTTTTCCCCTTTTTTCAGCGGCGAATTTTGGGTTTGGGTGTTTCGACGAATTCCCAAACCACGTGTACCTGGAACTTTCCCCGATGGGAAAAACTCCCCGACATCGACGAGTTTTTCCTTTTTTTTTCACGTCGGCGAAGTACGGATTGTGTTTGGGCGACTTCCATAAACCTAGCGTGTACCGGGAAACTGTCCCCATAGGAACACTCGCCGACGAAACGAGTGTTTCCTTTTTATTCACGTGGGCGAGTTTTTTCCCTTCCCCGTTTTTCTGCTTTCGGGGATTAAATCCAACACTACCTGAATAGTTGGGCTAGGTTATGTGGGTGGTTGGTTTAGTTTCCCTTTTTCAATTTTACAAGTTAACTGTCGCCAAAATGTACACGTCGGCGAGTGTTCCAATGTGGGAGATTTCTGGGTTGGTGTTTCGGTGAGAGTTCCTATCGGCGACTTCCATAAACCAAAAAAAAAGGTATTTTTTTTACACTAGGCCGAAAATTTCCTACACAAATTGGGCGTGTGGTTTTTTTTTTACCTTATTGGATTCTAGGAAAAATTTTCTCTATGAAATTTTCCGGGGGTTTTAAACATTACTTTTGGAGTAATGACATGTTGTTTTAGGGAGGCGAGAGACAAGGGTTTTACGTCCGCCCACTCTTCTTCCTCTTGTGATGCATCGCCCCTTTCTTCCCTTTCCCGGGAAGGGATGTGTGTAAAAAGTGTAAAGTAAATTTTTTGAACAAAAAATGAGTTTAAAAACGGGGCATTACAGCTTGGGTCAAATCCTGTACTTTTACAAAAAAGCTAAAAGTAAACACCATTGTGAATTGGAATGTCATTGTAAATGCATATTTGTACTTTTACAAAAAAATCAATTTTTCCCCGACAACCTGAGGTGTTTTGACAAGCCCATTACTGCGTCATGAGAACACCCAAAATGAACCCTTTTTTACTCCATAATTTTCCTGCCTCATAGTTATGCGGCAAAAAAAAAAAAACCAGATTTTCGTCAATTTTGGTATTTTTTTTAGCAGCCCGAAATCCCAAAAATTTTTTTTTTCCGAAGATTTCGAGGACGTAACTCAACTGTAATTTCCAGATCCTTATGGGTAGATCAAATCTCCAACCTCTTGCCCTTTCAAATAGTAGGCACTCAGACGCCAGGTTTTAGCATCACTTAGCATTCAAAAAACACTTGCCATGCCCCAATCGATTACTTCGGCCCTACGTAAACTCTTCTTTTTGTAGCGTACTTTAGTTTAGAGAGTTCTCCCCTTTAAAACTTGCCCATAAAAATTTATGGCAGTTTTTTTTTATACTGCATGGGGATTTTCCCTTTTTTTCCGCTGGCCTCGGCCGGGGGAGGGTGGGGGGGGGGAGCCTTCAAATTTTTCATTCTTTTTTTCTCTAACACGTGAAACTATATGGTAAATACTAGAAAGTATTACACGGACAGCCTCGTTTGGGCCCATAGGCTGTTGCTGTTGTTCTTTCCTTTGTATTTGTCTTCCCCGCTAAGCCCCCTCGGCAAGGCAGCCGCGCATTGATCAGCCTTCAGCTTTAGTCCCGCGATGCCGCTATCCCCACCTAACCCCAACCCAAACCTAACCCCACACCTTTTTTGAGTCTCTCTACACCGCGATCTGTCCTTTGCCACGACTTACACGAGTGTGTCGTGTCTTTAACCCCCACGCCCCGAAATATTCCATTGTATTTTGGGACTATTAGACGATTTTAATTAAATCGCAAAATTTTTTTAGATTAAACTGTTTAGTATCCCTTTTCGTAACTAATTTGGTATATTGATTTACTTTTCGTAATTTTATAGCTAACAACAGAATTTTTTTAGCCCACGAAAACTCTGGGGGTGAAGGGTTAAGTCAAACTTTAGGGCTCTGCAAACAGGGGTGTTGGTCCAGTGTTGGTGCGCAGAACGAAGATGAAGGGGGGTGCTTGGTGTGCCGGTGAGAGAGAGAGAGAAAAGAGAGAGAGGGGAGAGAAGAGAGAAGAGAGAGAGAAAAAAAAAAAAAAAAACCCACCCATTTATAAAAAAATCTGAAAAAAATGATTTAAATTTGACACAATGATATGTACCTGTTTTAGTTGTGATCACTTTTCCCGCGGCTGTCCCAAGATAAGAGACAGAGTAAAGGGTTTTTGCGATTACACCCAGGGGCCACTTTTCCCCGTGATCGGGGACCCACCGACCGTCCTAAATTGTTCTGGTCCTAAGTCACCCCGGTTTTTAAAGGGTTTTTTTTACATTTGTGCTATCCCCTGTAGGCAGGGGGACTAAGGCCCGATGGCAGGCCCTGGGGGCACACTTGAGGGCTGTGATGGGTTGGCCCTGGAGGCAAATTTTAGGGCTGGGATGGTTGGCCCTGGGGGCACAATTTAGGGCTGTGTGGCAGGCCCTGGAGGCACCTTGAGGGCTGTGAGTTGGCCCTGGAGGGGACACGAGGGCTGTGATGGGGGGGCCCTGGGGGCACCTTGAGGGCTGTGTGGTTTTCCCTGGAGGCCACTGGGGGCTGTGATGGTTGGCCCTGGAGGGACACTTTAGGGGTGTGTGGCAGCCGAGGCCCCTTTAGGGGCTGTTATGGGAGGCCCGGAGGGCCCCTTGAGGGCTGTGATGGTTGGCCCGGAGGCCCTTGAGGGCTGTGATGGAGGCCCTGGAGGCAACTTGAGGGGTGTGATGGTTGGCCCCCGCCCGTGGTGGCCAGGCAAAGTGAAAAAATGGTAGATATTTTAAACCTCTTTCAGTCACATTTGATCAACAATTTTTTTTGTTCAATCAGGAAAGGCCTGGGGTCTTCCTGAGGTACGATCAGAAAAACCCCATAGGGGAGAGCTCGATTGGAGCTTTGGTGTGTTGCGTAAGTGCAGCACTGAAAGTGTGGACGCCCCTTCCTGCCTCATGGTGCAAATTTAAGGGGGCCAAGCTCGCTTCTGGACGCGTGAAAAACCGTCCTTGTGGGGGCCATCAGGGTGGCCCCAGGTCGACTCCATCTACAGCTTGAAGCTCAAGTCATCAGGGAGGTCAAAATTTGCTGCCCAAGCTAAAAGGCCTCTTGTATGGAGTGTGGTCAGGGTCGGCAATAATACTTTTCAAAGTATTGTTGGGGGTCCTTTAATTTAAGGGGCCCTTCCCGGGTAGCAGCTTTCACTTAAGATTCTGTTTCTGTTTTTTCTTCTTACGGAGAAACTGCACGTCTACCTAGTTTTATAACCATCGTATCACCCGGGTTTCCCTCCCCGTTGAGAACCAAAATCTTTTGCACCTCCTATCGTGGGCCCAAGGGAACCCCCCATGCTGCCCATTAACCCGCCTTTTGGGTTGCGAAATGCTGGGGGGACACAGCGGGGGGGCATGAGCCTCTAACACAGGCGTCACTATAAAAATCCCCCCTGCGCCACCATGGGCGTGGGCCCAAAAACCCTCCAGCCCTCAAGTGTCCTCCGGGCCTACCATCACAGCCCTCAGTGTGCCCCCAAGGCTACCATCAAGCCCTCAAGTGTGCCCCAGGGCCAACCATCACAGCCCCCCAAGTTTTGCCTCCAGGGGGCCAACCATCACGCCCCCAAGTGCGCCTCCGGGCCACCATCACAGCCCCAATGTGCCTCCAGGGCCAACCCTCACACCCTCAATGTGCCCCCAGGGCCCCCATCCGGGGCCCTTGTAGTCCTGCCAAGGCGCTATAGCACAAAAAAAAAAAAAAAAAAAAAAAGGGGGATAAATTTTCCCGCATTACCGCCGGGGCGTGAAGTGAACAGTCGTATGTTGCGTAGGTGTAAGTCACAATAGTTGTACATATATTACCTGCAGAAATAGGAGTTGGGAAAATTAGCGTGGAAAGACGTTTTTTTTTAAGGGAATCACAGAGAAACCTTTTAAAACCCGGTACTTTTTGAAAATCCACCTGCACTGCCACCCAACAAAAAGTGGGCCATTACCCCTCACAAACCAAGGGCAACGGGTGCCACCAAATTAAAACCTGCCCACCCCCACCACCCATTGCCACACAGGGCACACTCCCACAGGCACGGGTACAACCCACTTGCCCACACAACACACCACCTCAAAAGGGATCTTCATTGCTTGGGAATACACCCTTTGTCTTGAAAATTCTACAAATATACATTGAATCCCGCAAGCCATGTGTCTAAAAGGGGTGTTTGTTGAGTTCAAGGGTATAAAACCCTTTTTTCCCCCCTCCAGGATTCATGGTTCTTCACCACTGTGTGTCAGGGTGTGTTTGGTGATTACCCTTTGTAGTAAACCTTTCCCCCTCTAGGCATTTATGGTTTTTAACACCACTGGTGTCAGGGGGGCTTGGTGGGCACCTTTGTAGTAAAAACCTTTTCCCACACTCAGGCATTCATGGTTTTTAAACCCCTGTGGTTTGGGTTTTGGGGGTGAGGGAACCCCTGTAGTAAATCTTTTCCCCACCTAAAACATTCCCCAAATTTTTTAACACCACTGGGGTGTTAGGGTGTGGGTGGGTGACTCTTTCTAGCAAATCTTTTTTCCCCACTCTAAAAATTCATGTTTTAAAACCCACGTGTGTTTTTGGGGGGGGTTTTGGGGAGGTTACCCATTGAGTAAAATTTTTTTCCCCACCTAAAAATTATAATTTTTGCACCCCCTGGTTCAAGTGTGGGTGGGTGAGGTTTCCCTTTTAGTAAATCTTTTTCCCCCACTCTAAAAATTAATTCGTGACAAAAACCGTGTGTCAGGGTGTGTGTGGTGAGGGCACCCTTTCTAGCAAAACTTTTTCCCCCCACCAAACATTTATAATTCTTAACACCACTGGTCAGGGGGGGTGTGGTGAGGAACCCATTGTGTAAATCTTTTTCCCCACTCTAAACATTTAAATTCTTTAACCACGGTTTCAGGGTGTGTGTGGTGAGGGGACTCTTTGTGTAAATCTTTTCCCACACTAAACTTTATATTCTTAACACCACTGTGTGTCGGTGGTTTGGTGAGGAACCCATTGTAGTAATCTTTTCCCACACTCAAACATTCATAAATTTTAACACCAAGTTGGGCAGGGTGGTGTGGTGAGGTTTCCTTTAGTAAATCTTTTCCCCCACTCTAAACTTCAGGTTCTTAACACCAAGTGTGTCAAGAAATGTCTTTAAGGTCACTCTTGCGTTTTTAATGTTTGTCACACTGCTGGCCTTCACTCATTGTGCCTTTGGCCTGAGCGCCCCTCCGGTGCTTGCCCCACCCCCGTGCCCCCCAATCCTGAGGAGACTGAAAGATCTGCTGCTCCCGCCACTCATGCTGCGCCCGGCCCCACAGCCTCCACCGCAGCACACTCTGGCCCCCCACACGCGACGGCGGTGTACGATACAAAGGGTTGCCATGTAAAAGGTTTCCGGCCTACTGCGCATGCGCGGTGGCGTGAGAGATCAAATTGACGGCTTTTAATATGAAAAGCCCATTTTTTTGGGGCCCCCGCAGAGTAGTGCCTACTTAGGGAAGGGGAAAAATGCCCCCCAGGGCAAACCCTGGGATACAGGAACCAATAACCCCCATCTGGTTAGTAAACCCAGCTCCTTGTCTGAAAAAAAAAGAAACACAGCTGGCAACGCCGGCCAATCCCGCCGAGGCCGGGGATCCGCCCGCCGGGCCCGGGGCTATCTAACCATCCCAAAATCATCCCCGGGGAGAGGGGCTGAAAACTTTTGGGGGGGAAAGGGAAAGGGTGGGGGCCCAAGGGCCCTAAATACTCTGCAGGGCCCCCCCCAAACCAACCCAACCCCAAACTTTCCCATACTTCCAAAAGGCCCCCGGGGGCCC
>JACEEZ010008518.1:590000-594574 GCA_016584305.1 Chionoecetes opilio | reverse complement strand
TTTGTTTAGAAAGGAAAAGTGAAAAAAAAAAAACTGGTTCACAAATAGGGTGGTGAATGAATGGAATGGTCCAGTAGACAGGTAGTTAGTGGTGAGTCATTAGGGAGCTTTAAAGAGGGGTGGATAGGTTCATGGAGGGGGGATGAAAGGTGGATGTAGGTAGTGTTAGGC
The DNA here is from genome assembly GCA_016584305.1 of Chionoecetes opilio. Taxonomy (NCBI): domain Eukaryota; kingdom Metazoa; phylum Arthropoda; class Malacostraca; order Decapoda; family Majidae; genus Chionoecetes; species Chionoecetes opilio. The sequence continues at coordinate 594,403 of JACEEZ010008518.1, read as the reverse complement.
GACAGGAACTACCACGTGTAGGCCTCGCGTTCTCTTGTAGCTTCCTTATTTTCTTATGTTTTATGTTCTTAATTTGCGGGCCCTGGTTCGAATCCGGGCCAGAGCAAGTCGGCGGCCAGCCCAACCAGCTGTTCAGTCCCCCTTTACGGGTTGGTTGATAAATGGGTACCTGGGGAAGCCTGGGGAAGGTAACTGTGGTAACCCGGATGTCACCCCAGCCCTGTGTCCCGGGGTAACGGGTTGTCACTCACCACAGGCTCAAAGGTTAATGCGATGGAGATGAGCACCGAGGCCACGCGCAGTATAGCGTATGCCCACAACTTTACCTTACCTCCTTCCCTCCTCCCTTCCTCCTCCCCCTTCAGAAGAACACGTCAGAAAGGTTACAGATACAAGAAGAGGAAGAAGAGGAAAAATCAATCGAGGAGGCTCATTGATAGTGTCGCTAGAATCCTCCTCCTCCTCCTCCTCCTCCTCCTCCTCCTCCTCCTCCTCCTCCTCCTCCTCCTCCTCCTCGCTCACGGCAGAAGGAAGGAAGGAGAGTCAAGGCCAGGAAAAGGTTTGGTTCCTGGAGAGTCCGAATTATTACACCTGAAAGTGTTGCGTGTGTGTGGTGTGTGTGTGTGTGTGTGTGTGTGTGGGTGTGGGTGTGGGTGTGTGTGTGTGTGTGTGTGTGGGTGTGTTTTGTGGTGGTGAAGGACACAGAAGGGGGCACCGCAAACCAAAATCCACTTCCGCAAACGCAAACCCGCAAACCCGCAAAAACCCGCAAACCCGCAAACCCGCAAACCCGAAAACCGCAAACCGCAAACCCGCAAATCCCCCAAACCGCAAAACCCGCAAACCCGCAAACCCGCAAACCCCAAACCCCAAACCCGCAAACCCGAAAAACCCGCAAACCCGCAAACCCGCAACCGCAAACCCGCAAACCCGCAAACCCGCAAATCCCGCAAACCCGCAAACAACCCCGCAAATCCGCAAACCCGCAAACCCCCCAAATCCGCAAACCGCAAACCCGCAACCCAAACGCAAATCCGCAAACCCGCAAACCCGCAATCCGCAAACCCGCAAACCCCGAAAAACGGCAAATCCGCAATCCGCAAAACCCGCAAATCCGCAACCCGCAAACCCGAAAAACGCAAATCCGCAAACCCGCAAACCCGCAAACCGCAAACCGAAAAACCAAATCCGCAAACCCGAAACCGCAAACCCGCAAACGCAAATCCGCAAACCCGCAAACCCGCAAACCCGCAAAACCCGCAAATCCGCAAACCCGCAAACCCGCAAAACCCGCAAATCCGCAAATCCGAAAAACCCGCAAACCCCAAACCGCAAATCCGCAAACCCGCAAATCCGCAAACCCGCAAATCCGCAAACCCGCAAACCCGCAAACCCGCAAATCCGCAAACCCGCAAACCCGCAAACCCGCAAACGCAAATCCGCAAACCCGCAAATCCGCAAACCCGCAAACCCGCAAACGCAAATCCGCAAACCCGCAAACCCGCAAATCCGCAAACCCGCAAACCCGCAAACGCAAATCCGCAAACCCGCAAACCCGCAAACCCGCAAACCCGCAAACGCAAACCCGCAAACCCGCAAACCCGCAAACGCAAATCCGCAAAACCCGCAAACCCGCAAACCCGCAAATCCGAAAACCCGCAAATCCGCAAACCCGCAAATCCGCAAACCCGTCACGTGATGTTTTCTCTGCCTGCCTATATTACAAAACTACAGGTAAAGCATCTTGTGGTAGTACATTTATATATTATTTACTAAATCACGTAAGATATAATACTATACGTATATATATATTAGCATTTTGTTCCTACTTACCCCTCAGCGCCCCACAGATGTAGAAGGGATTATGAGAAGATGTAGGATTATGTAGAAGGAATAATATGGGAAGGGAGGGAGGGAGAGAAGGGAGGAAGGGAGGGAGGAAGGGAAGGAAAGAGAAGGAAGGGAGGGTAAGGAAGGGAGGGAGAGAAGGGAGGAAGGGAGGGAGGAAGGGAAGGAAAGAAGAGAAGGAAGGGAGGGTAAGGAAGGGAGGGAGGGAAGGGAAGGAAGGAAGGGAGGGAAAGAAAGGGAGGGAGGGAAGGGAAAGGAGGAAGGGAGGGAAAGAAGGGAAGGAAGGGAAGGAAGGGAAGGGAGGGAAGGGAAAGAAGGAAGGGAGGGAAAGAAGGGAAGGAAGGGAAGGGAGGGAAGGAAGGGAAGGGAAAGAAGGAAGGTATGGAGGGAAGATAAAGATTAATTAAAGGAAGAGGAAGGGAGAGAGCTCACCTTTGACCTTCCCCTCATTATGACCACGCACTCAATATAATTATATAATTAAGTGCACACTAAGGGGTCATCATTACTTTTTTTTTTTTTTTACATCCTGGCCTATAGCACCTGTTAGGCACGTGTCCTCCAGGGGTGGGATGGCAGGCCCTGGAGGCTCACTTGAGGGCTGTGATGGTTGGCCCTCGCCCGTGGTGGTACAGGCAGGATTGTTATAGTGACGCCTGTGATTAGAGGCTCATGCCGCCCCCCTGTGTCCTCCCATGCACTCGCAATCCAAGATAGAGTTAAAGGGCAGCATGTGGGTGTTCTTAGGCCACTCCACGGTGCAGAAAGTTATTAATGGATTTTGGTTCACATCGGGGATCGAACGCGGGTCACCGAGAACGCCACTCGGTGACGCTAACCACTCTGCTACCGCCTTCCCAAGTAAGAACATAAGAACATGAAAAAATAAGGAAGCTACAAGAGGCCGTGAGACCTACACGAGGTAGTTCCTGTTACTTAACACTACCTATATCCACCTTTCATCTCCATCCATGGATTTATCCAGCCTCCCTTTAAAGCTCCCTAATGACTCCGCACTAACTACCTGAGTCCATGCCAATCATTTACCACCCTATTTGTGAACCAGTTTTTCCCTTTCATTTTTAAATCTTCACTTTTCCAGCTTGCATCCGTTACTATGGGACGAAAACTCGAAAACATTTGCAACGACTTTCATAAGTGGAAGTGAGAAAATTGTATTGGTGTATTTTTGACATACTATTAAATATCTCAAAAACTACAAGAGATAATTGACTTCTGACAATGGCATTGGATAGACCACATAGTCCTGTACAACTTTGCTTCTATGCATTTTTACTCTCGGCCTAATAGTTACGGAGTAAAATGCTTGTATAAGGAAACATTGGGTGAAATATATCTGTGATGTTAATACCCTATTTAATAATCCCCTATTAAGAGTATATATAATTAGAGGGGTGGGACTATTATATACCCTTAATAGTGGTACAATAATATACCACTAATAAGCTCCTAAGAGATACTTTAATAAATGATGTGAAAATACCTGGCTCTTATATATAGGTTTGGTGAGGTGAGGTTAGGTTAGGTTTAAATGATTTTGTTTTGCCGATCAAATTATTGGTCCTCGAGGAAACATTAATAGGGTAACAACAAACACACGTTAAGCTGGAGGTGTTTTACCTATTGGTATAATAGCTATCGCAAAAAAGGGGTACACCTTTGATTTTCGGTAAAAAATCATATTTTCTTGAATAACTCGAAAACTATGAGGATTACAGGAAATTTCTAGGATAGACTAAATATAGAGCTTGAAAAGGCCTTTCTAATGAGCCCTAGCAAAATGAATTTGTAGTTTAAATAAGTGAGAAAATTGTATATTCATATTTTGGATATTAAATTTTAAATAATTAAATATCTCAAAAACTACAAGAGATAATTGACTTCTGACAATGGCATTGGATAGAACAAGAACACATGGACCTTAACAACTTTGCTTCCATGCATTTTTACTCGCGGCCACAGACCACTGTAAACCTGGACTGCGCACCGAATATCGGCCTGTCGCACAAGGGCCTGAAGTCGGAGGGCCGCTCAGATTCATATGTATATATATATATATATATATATATATATATATATATATATATATATATATATATATATACGCATCATATAGACTGGTTTATCAGTATATATGATATACTGTAGTCTACGTAAATGTTTGTTCTATAATATTATCAAATAAAAAACAGTAAAACACGCTAAAGAAATGCCATTACGAGACTGAAGAAATATGCATGAACGAATGCATATTTGCCTTGGCGGAAGTGCTTCCGCAAAGGCAAATCTGCAAACATTTACACTTCCGCACATCCGCACATCCGCAAACGAATTCGGACTTCCGAAATTTGCGGAAGTTGCGGTTTGCGGAAGTGCCCACCTCTGGTGTGTGTGTGTGTGTGTGTGTGTGTGTGTGTGTGTGTGTGTGTGTGTGGTGTGTGTGTGTGTGTGTGTGTGTGTAGGGCGGTGTCTTTGTTACAACACACACACACACACACACACACACACACACAACACACACACACACACACACA
>JACEEZ010008518.1:470000-585000 GCA_016584305.1 Chionoecetes opilio | reverse complement strand
ACAGTAACAGTTCTACAGGGACAAACGGGCCTATCAAAGTACCTGTATTACTACTTTCTACTATACATATCTACGCGTTAGGAGGCGAAGAATAGCAGTCGTAGAAAGAAGGAGGAGGATTACAAAGGAAGAACAGACAGTAACAGCTCTAGTAGAACCAAGTGGGCCTATCAAAGTACCTGTATTACTACTTTCTACTATCATATTTACGCGTTAGGAGGTCAAGAGAAGCAAAGTCGTGTAGAAAGAAGGAGGAGGATTACAAAGGAAGAACAGAAAGTAACAGCTCTGTAGAACCAAGTGGGCCTATCAAAGTACCTGTATTACTACTTTCTACTATTATATTTACGCGTTAGGAGGTCAAAGAATAGCAGAGTCGTAGAAGGAAGAGATGGGGTATTATGGTTAGGTAAAGCTGCTACTACTACTACTACTACGCCAACTACTATCTAACTACTACTCGTAACTACTATCTACCATTATAATATCTACGCGTTATAGTTAAGGCCAAGTAGCAGAGTCGTAGAAGGAAGAAGCGATGGGGTATTATGGTTAGGTAAAGCTGCTACTACTACTACTACGCCAACTACTATCTCAACTACTACTCGTAACTACTATCTACCATTACAATATCTACGCGTTAAGAGGCTGAAGAATAGCAGAGTCGTAGAAGGAAGAGGAAGCGATGGGGTATTATGGTTAGGTAAAGCTACTACTACTACTACTACTACGCCAACTACTATCTCTACATCGTATACTATCTACCATTAATATCTCGTTAAGGCCAAGTAGCAGAGTCGTAAGAAGGAGAGCGATGGGGTATTATGGTTAGGTAAAGCTACTACTACTACTACTACTACGCCAACTACTATCTCAACTACTACTCGTAACTACTATCTACCATTACAATATCTACGCGTTAAGGCCGAAGAATAGCAGAGTCGTAGAAGGAAGAGATGGGTATTATGGCTAGTTAAATGCGTTAGTGCTCTTACTACTACTACTACTACTACTACTATCTCAACTACTACTCGTAACTACTATCTACCATTATAATACTCGTTATAGTTAAGGCCAAGTAGGAGAGTCGTAGAAGGAAGAGGAAGAAGAGATGGGGTATTATGGTTAGGTAAAGCTGCTACTACTACTACTATCTCAACTACTTCTCGTAACTACTATCTACCATTATAATACTCGTTATAGTTAAGGCCAAGTAGCAGAGTCGTAGAAGGAAGAGGAAGCGATATAGGGTATTACGACTCGTTGCGTTAGGTGTAGCACGGCTCGCCAAATGCCACCCGTTGAAGCAGGCAGTCACTGGTACACTATGAGAAACACTGGATATTATTAGGTCACTTCCTCCTTGCCTGGTAACTCTATACTGTCTTCCTGTCTTAATATATCTCTTGTATTTGATCTCTGCCCCGCCAGCTCCCTCCTTCCCCCCTCCCTCTCCCCTAACCCCCCCCTCTTTCTGACCTTCCACCTATATGCAACCAGCCACGCCCTTCCCGCAATGACATACCCCCACACATTTTAGAGTGGGGGGGGGGGGTATCATTTGCCCCTTGCCCCCCCCCCCCCCCCCCCCTTAACATTCAAAGTAACGTTATAATTTATCCATGGGCTGACTTTCAATTAAAACAAGAAGTAACGGATTCAAGCCGGAAAAGCGTAGATTTAGAAAAGAAATAGGGAAAAACTGGTTCACAAATAGGGTGGTGAATGATTGGAATGGACTCAGTAGACAGGTAGTTAGTGCGGAGTCATTAGGGTGCTTTAAAATGAGGCTAGATATATTCATGGATGGGGATGAAAGGTGGATGTAGGTAGTGTTAAGTAACAGGAACTACCACGTGTAGGTCTCGCGGCCTCTTGTAGCTTCCTTATTTTCTAATGTTCTGATGTTCTAAACTTCTAATAAACAAGGATTGAAAACTAGTCTTATCTCTAGCAAAGGAAGAGGATTCAGTCTGAGCTAAGGATGCAGTGGGGCGTAGTTAGGGTCGTGCGTCATGGCAGGCGGTGTTCATTATAGTGCGTGAGGAGTGAAGGGAAGTGACACCGCGGCTGCCCCTCACAACAACCAAAGCTGTCTGTCTGTATGTACATAGAGAAGGCTTTGCAACAACTCGCCTCGCACCTCCCGCCCCATACACAACCCGCTGACCCATCCATCACACACCATCTTTCTCTCTCTGTCTCTGTCTCTGTCTCTGTCGCTCTCGCTCTCGCTCTCTCTCTCTCTCTCTCTCTCTCTCTCTCTCTCTCTCTCTCTCTCTCTCTCTCTCTCTCTCTCTCTCTCTCTCTCAAGTCTTTTTCACAACTGTACTTAATTTGTGAATAAAAGTATTGAATCTCTCTCTCTCTCCTCTCTCTCTCTCTCTCTCTCTCTCTCTCTCTCTCTCTCTCTCTCTCTCTCTCTCTCTCTCTCTCTCTCTCTCTCTCTCTCTCTCATAATCGTGTAAGCACTGAACATAGAACATAAGAAAATAAGGAAGCTACAAGAGGCCGTGAGACCTACACGAGGTAGTTCCTGTTTTTACCCCCCTCCCTCCATATTTTAGTCATATATGACCCCCCCCTCTAATATACTGGCATAGGCCTAAACACGGGGTAGGCCGAGTTCCTAGGACACTTAATTAACAGACATACATGACCTACATAATAGCAAATAATGGACGTAAAAAATTATTCCTCTCTATATAGCTATAACAGCCACTATTTCACCTATTTGAGCCTATTTTCGGGTTTGTGCATTGATATTCTCCCTATTTACCTTAGCTCAGCCTTGCATACAGCCAGTAATCCCGTGTTATAAGGCTGGTAATAATACAATAAACCATGAACGCGGCCCCAACATGTAAACACGCTGTGACGTCACAGTCTAGGGATGTGCACCGGTATCCGGTTATACCGAAATACCGTTATTTCTGTCGGTATTACCGGTATTTTGTTGATACCGCACACAGCTGTGACGTCAGTCTAGGATGTGCACAGGTATCCGGTATACATAAATACCGGTATTTCTGTCGGTATTACCGGTATTTTGTTGATACCGCCCACAGCTGTGACGTCACAGGCGGCGGCTTGCCGGCCGGCAGCCCAGCACATTATCCCTTCATTAACCAAAACACATCAAATACATAAAATAATGAATAGATCAACATGGATAAAGTAAAATAAAGATAAATGGGACACAATAAGCCAAAAAAACCAATGAAATACCGAAGAATTAATGAAATATTGGATATCAAAATATGGCCGAAAAAACGTCAAATTTACCACAACACAAATCGACTTTTTAACGAAGGCTTTATAAATCGTGACAAAATATGGGCAAATAGTCTATGTTGTGTATATCTTATAAACAGTAACAGATCCTCGTTTAGTGTTGAAACGAAGAAGCTAAACATGTTTTGTTTTATCGATAATTTGACCCTTTACAGCACTGAGTCAGCTGTATTCCTTCACTAAAAACGCGAAAAACCCGTCACATAGGCACACACAAACTCACTGCGCCTGTAGGCACAGCTAATCACACACAAATAACCTCACAGCTCGAATACAAGGAAGAACAAGGTTGGCGTAAAAATGTAAACAAATATCCACTCAGATAAAAAAATACAATACAGCCACCAAGCTCGCGATTTATACATAAAACGATGCGGAATATCGAAATAGATTAAAACACGCAAAAATCCCCCAATATTTAGTGTAAATAAAGAATTATCAACAAAATATCGGTAATATGTACGGTGTTACTAAACGATTGCATCATATTTTTTTTACGTAGGCCTTAAATATTGGAGACTATTTATGAATAGTCATTAACACAGCTGGGGATTTCAACAAGACTATTCATTCCTATATCAGGGCACGAATAAAAAAGCGAGTATTCGTTTTAAATACGTAATCTGCAACTCGTAACCTCAAGATTCCCAACAGCCAATCAGGGGCCTAGGCCGCCTAGCTACGCTTGTCAGCCAATCAGCGTTCAGGAACCACTGGGCGGCCGTGTATACTTATTATACCAGATATATAGACATATTCAAGAGTAAATAAGGTGAGATTTACCCTTGAATTACCATATTTATGGCATATTAGTGATGATAAGAGTATTTTTAGTGATATGTATAGGTGGAACGATAATACATTGCCGCCATATTAGCCTTTCATCGTCATATTCTCCCTGAAATATATGCCGGGAAATGGAATATTTGACGTGTTTTCGCTAAGTGTTTCCCGCTGAATACTACACAGGCGTACCCAGGGTATACCTTGATGAGCTGATCCTAGGTTCGAGTCCCGCGTGCCCGAGAGTAGCTTGTTATTACTCAAGGACCCCCATGTACCGTACCTGCAGTCGCGGCGGTACGGGTCTCACGCCGGTAAAAATGGACGAGAACTGCGCGTTCATTTTCTGAGACACTGACTAATTTTTCCTAGCCAATATATGATGCTTTATCACATGGAGTTACACACACACACCCCTCTCCCTATGTACTACGTATCTCCACAGTACAACCGCCCTATCTTTAACCCCTTGAGACCAACTCGGGAATCAACTGGGCGCACTCAATAACCACAAAATAAAACACTCATAATAAATGCCACTGTTAGGCTACCTTAGTGAGCTCGATCTGTCATCTGGTGGCCGTCTGGGAACTACACGCGGAGCTAGAATGTCGGGTCTGGAGGTGTCGGGCAGCTCGGGCTCGACTTATTTTCTATTATTCCCTATCAAACCAGCTACAATTAAGTGTTGTCATGGTCAACATAGGCTTATGTAAAATGGAAATATACGAGTTTTACATTATTCATGGCGTTATAATGAGGATTGTTAGCAAAATAGAAGCATTCGATCACAGGTGTCCTACAACATTCTACTAAATACTGTAAAGGAATGCTTCAAGGCGGGTGCATGGGTTAATATTACCTCCATGTATGCAAAGAGAAGGTAATATTAACCCATGCACCCGCCTTGAAGCATTCCTTTACAGTATTTAGTAGAATGTTGTAGGACACCTGTGATCGAATGCTTCTATTTTGCCAACACCTAAGTCTACAGGTAGTCTAATGAAGCTTGGTGTTAACATGGGCCTATTACCTGATAGCTTAGATGCACGTGGGTTGTAGGCCTACTGCATTATATATATTATATTATATTTTTTTCTAGTACTTAAGTGTATTACCCCATGTGTGCATAATATATAGTTTTTCCTGTATGCCTTTGGGTGAGAATAAAATTGTTATTAATATTATGAGGTCGTGAAAGCACTACCGTAGATAACACCAAAGTACCAAATACTGCATAACACTACAGTCGCTTCCTCTGTCGTTCGTCGTTCGTCGCGCGACCTTCATCATGACTCTCGATACGGGCCTAGTGATGTAAATATAAACTACTGTGTATCATCTTCAGGGGCACTGTATGGGGGGTCGGTGAAGCATTTTTGTATTGTGAGTTTGTGACTGTGAGGGTAAATGTATGCACAACGCAAGCACATGTTATTGTACAAGGCTTGTAGGGTAGTAGTAAGAGTATAGATAGGGCTTAAGTAGTAGTATATGTAGTAGTAGTGTAATCTCTCTCTCTCTTTATGGTTGTCTCTCTCTCTATCTCTCTCTCTATATCTCTGTTTGGTCTATCTCTCTCTGTCTCTCTCTATGTGTGTGTGTTTGTCTGTCTCTCTCTCTCTCTCTCTCTCCTCTCTCTCTGGTTACAATTACCACTGCTACTACTTCTATCTACTACTACTTATACTGCTACTACTACCATAGCTTCAGAGAGAGAGACAGAGAGAGGGACATTTCCCAGTCCTCATAGGGTAGGAGGATGTTACATAGCGTGGCGTGAGGAAGCCGAGGTGACGTGTTGGCGTCCTTGATCGTCTCTTTGAACCTCTAGCGGGTGTTCCCCGACGGACCCACAGCGAGGCAGTGAGGATCCCCCTGCTGACTGACTGTATGGGGGACTTAACTGACTGACTGACTGACTGACTGGCTGGCGTATCGTAGGTGACTGTATGGGTGATTGTGTGGATGGGTGACCTGACTGAATGGCTGGCGTATCGTAGGTGACTGTATGAGTGACTGTGTGGATGGGTGACTTGACTTAGTGACTGACTGACTGACTGGCGTATCGTAGTTGACTGTATGGCTGACTTGACTGACTGACTGACTGACTGAATGAATGAATGAAGGGCTGGCGTAACTTATAAATGACTGCTGGATAACTGACTGACTGACTGACTAGATAGACAAGTTATATATATATGCTAATCGCTTCATTGATTTCCTCCTTGGTGTGTGTGTGTGTGTGTGTGTGTGTGTATGTGTCGTGTGTGTGTATTGGAGGGGAAAGAGGCAGAGAGAGAGAGAGAGAGAGAGAGGGAGGGAGGGACGCACTAGTTCTCAAGGCCTTAAATTTCATGCCCACACCGTCATAAGGAAGGTAAACCGGTATAAGCTACTCAACCTACTCAACCGTATACACCCAAGCCTTTAAACCCTGGAAGCCCATAACGTTATTTCCATTATAATTTAGCTACTATTAGACGATTTTAATGAATATAAGCAACATTTTATAGATATGACCTGTTTAGTATCCTTGTCCACTAGTAACTGTGGTATATTTAGTTACTTTTCGATTTTATGGCTTACAACAGACGATTTTATATAGCAAAGGAAAGATCTGGGCGTGAAGGGGTTAGTTAATATAAGCAATGTTTTATAGATATGACCTGTTTAGTATCCTTGTCCACTAGTAACTGTGGTATAATTAGTTACTTTTCGTTATTTCATGGGTAACAACAGACGATTTTATATAGCAAAGGAAAGATCTGGGCGTGAAGGGGTTAGTTAATATAAGCAATGTTTTATAGATATGACCTGTTTAGTATCCTTGTCCACTAGTAACTGTGGTATATTTAGTTACTTTTCGTTATTTCATGGCTTACAACAGACGATTTTATATAGCAAAGGAAAGATCTGGGCGTGAAGGGGTTAATGAATATAAGCAATGTTTTATAGATATGACCTGTTTAGTATCCTTGTCCACTAGTAACTGTGGTATATTTAGTTACTTTTCGTTATTTCATGGCTTACAACAGACGATTTTATATAGCAAAGGAAAGATCTGGCCGTGAAGGGGTTAACAGGGAAGTTGTTCTTTGTTGACAGTTGCTTACACAGTATTATATGTGCAATGCTTATCAACTAACATAAGTGGCAATTAGCTATGTTGACGCTCCTCTTGATAAGTGGCAATCACTGTGTTGTCATAAGAACATAAGAAAATAAGGAAGCTACAAGAAGCCGCGAGACCTACACGTGGTAGATCCTGTTACCTAACCCCTTCACGCCCAGATCTTTCCTTTGCTCTATAAAATTATATTAAAATCGTCGGTTCTTAGCCATAAAATTACGAAAAATAACGAAAGATATCAAATTACCTAGTGGACAAGTATACTGAACAGGTCATATTAATAAAACATTGCTTTTATTCATTAAAAATCGTCTAATGGTAGCCAAATTACAATGGAAATAACGTTTTGGGCCTCAAGGGGTTGCTTATATTAATCAAAATCGTCTAATGGTACCTAAATTACAATGAAAATAACGTTTTGGGCCTCAAGGGGTTGCTTATATTAATCAAAATCGTCTAATGGCACCCAAATTACAATGAAAATAACGTTCTGGGCCTTAAGGGGTTGCTTATATTAATCAAAATCGTCTAATGGCACCCAAATTACAATGGAAATAACGTTCTGGGCCTCAAGGGGTTGCTTATATTAATCAAAATCGTCTAATGGCACCTAAATTACAATGGAAATAACGTTTTGGGCCTCAAGGGGTTGCTTATATTAATTAAAATCGTCTAATGGCACCCAAATTACAATGGAAATAACGTTCTGGGCCTCAAGGGGTTGCTTATATTAATCAAAATCGTCTAATGGCACCCAAATTACAATGGAAATAACGTTTTGGGCCTTAAGGGGTTGCTTATATTAATTAAAATCGTCTAATGGCACCCAAATTACAATGGAAATAACGTTTTGGGCCTCAAGGGGTTGCTTATATTAATTAAAATCGTCTAATGGCACCTAAATTACAATGGAAATAACGTTTTGGGCCTTAAGGGGTTGCTTATATTAATTAAAATCGTCTAATGGCACCTAAATTACAATGGAAATAACGTTTTGGGCCTTAAGGGGTTGCTTATATTAATCAAAATCGTCTAATGGTACCCAAATTACAATGAAAATAACGTTCTGGGCCTCAACGGGTTAACTACGATGTGTCCTAACGTCGCCACCAGCCTTCCTTTTTCCCACCACAACAAGATAGATAATGACACATAGATAGATAACAAAGATAAACCACATAGATAATGACCTATATATGAGAGGGAGAAAAGACCTTGATATTATTGTGTCCTTGCCTATCACTTATCACCGCTAATCAGTACATATGATGAGGCGCTAAGGTCAACTTTTTATGACCTCTGAAATATCGCTCGTGTACGGGACGCGTCATAGGGCCTGCCTGTGGTACATACAGGTGACAGGAACAGTAATGTAACCTTGCTAATATAGATAACTTGACTGCTTTGTGGGCTGGGGTTTGGTGGAAAAAATAGAAAGGTTAAGTTCAAAAAGTGCATTGCTTTGTATGACTTATGAGTTATGACTTGTTATGACTTGTTCTTATGACTTGTTCTTATGACTTCTTCTTATGACTTATCGAATTTTTATGTTCTTATTTTCTCTTGTGATTTATCGACTTCTTATGTTCTTATTTTCTCTTCTTGTGACTTATCGACTTCTTATGTTCTTATTTTCTCTTATGACTTATCGACTTATGTTCTTATTTTCTCTTCTTCTTATGACTTATTGACTTATGTTCTTATTTTCTTATGACTTATGGACTTTTTATGTTCTTATTTTCTTCTTATGACTTATCGACTTATGTTCTTAAGTTCTATTCTTCTTATGACTTCTTCTTATGACTCATCGACTTATGTTCTTATGTTCTATTCTTCTTATGACTTCTTATGACTTCTTCTTATGACTCATCAACTTTTATGTTCTTATGACTTCTTCTTATGACTCATCAACTTTTATGTTCTTATGACTTCTTCTTATGACTCATGGACTTGTTATGTTATGTTCTTATGACTCACGTTTGGCACAGGTGTAGCTACAGTCAATGATAAGGACTAGATAACGTTGATAGCACGCACATAGCCATAAACAACACATTGATAACAACTGCAGTGCGTAATAGTACTAACAGGTATATACAATGCTCAAAACTTTCTCCTTGGTGACGGGGAAAGCAATAACACAGTAGTACAGTAAAACCTCTCGTATTTCGGACCCTCATTATTCGGACTTAGACATTATTCGGACCTTCTCTTGTTTTTGTTTTTTTGTTTTTTAGGGGTCAAAATTTCCTAGCTAATTATATACACCTAGATTTTTTTTTTTTTTTTTTTTTTTTTTTTTGGGGGGGGGGGGGGGGGGGCGAAATTTCCTACCTAATATATACTACATCTAGATTTTTTTTTTTTTTTTTTTTTTTTTTGGGTGTACATATCCCCCCCCATATATAATCCCCCCATTATTCGGATCCTTGCATTACTCGGACCACTCCTTGGCCCAATTAGTCCGAATATGAGAGGTTTTACTGTAATGTATTGTAATTGTAGATGTGAAGATCAAATAGAAATATCTTTAGACATATTATCATTAACTTGGTGTGTGTGTGTGTGTGTGTGTGTGTGTGTGTGTGTGTGTGACGCTTTTAATTATGCATTCCTAACACCGTTGCCATTGCTTTTCGCAGCACTGATCGACTATTAACCTGCTTTTAACTAATACTAATCTTGCCCACCTAACGACTCTGCCATTAACTACCTACCATGGCTAACGAGCACCACCTGCCCCAAATAGCCTGTACAATTTTGATGTTTAAAAAATTAAGACAAAGAGAAGAAACTGATTCCAGATTCGTGTTCAGCGTGCCCAAAAACACATGTGGACTAATTTTTATAAGGATCTGAACTGTCAAAATTTCCCCCAAAAATCTACAGGGTACAAAAATAAAAAATCTGCAGGGTACAAAAATAAAAAATCTGCAGGGTACAAAAATAAAAAATCTGCAGGGTACAAAAATAAAAAATCTGCAGGGTACAAAAATAAAAAATCTGCAGGGTACAAAAATAAAAAATCTGCAGGGTACAAAAATAAAAAATCTGCAGGGTACAAAAATAAAAAATCTGCAGGGTACAAAAATAAAAAATCTGCAGGGTACAAAAATAAAAAAATTGCAAAAATCTACCCATACAATATTAGTAAAAATTGATATTATCTTATAACCCGAAAACTATGAGATTTGTGAAGAAAACGCTACGAACAGCAAAGATAGAAACTATAAGATCAAAATCAGATCCGTTATTTATTTCAGGGAGAATATTACGATGAAAGGCTAATATGGCGGTAATGTATTATCGTCCCACCAGTTATCACCATCAGTACTCTTATTATCACTATTATGCTATGTATATATAAGGTATTTCAATGGTAAAACAGAGTTGATGTGTTCTTTATTGTGAGATGCAAAGTGTGTACCGTAGATAACACTATAGTCGCCAGTCACTCGCCACTGCACTAATGTCGCCAGGCACAATATATTACGAATTTTAGCATCACTACAGACTTTTATGTGTCCACTGAAGATGCATGCACAGTAGTTTATATTATGTACATCACACTACATGTCTTCAGTGGCACATAAAAGTCTGTAGTGATGCTAAAATTCGTAATATATTGTGTCGGGCGACATTAGTGCAGTGGCGAGTGACTGGCGACTATAGTGTTATCTACGGTAGGTATAAAAACTAATTCTTTGTGTATGTAACCTAAACTTTTACTTGCGTGTGTTGTGTGTGTGTGTTGTGTGTGTGTGTGTGTGTTTGTGTGTGTGTTAACAGGACATTAATCCATACATACCTTTCTTTGTATTACTGTATAAGTTATTATATTTGCAGTAAGTTAACCCATCTACATACTGCTATACATTCCATTGTCCGTGTATAATACTGTATATATATATATGATATTACATATGTTTATAATCTTTTTAAAACATTTCCTTGGCACTTGTTTTGAATATACTGATTAATATTGTGTTCATTACCAATATATAATTCTGCCTAGCCACCCATACATATACTATATTGCCTCACGGCCTCTTGTAGCTTCCTTATTTTCTTATAGTCTTATTCTCATGGCCTCTTGTAACTTCTCACGACCTCTTGTAGTTCTCACGGCCTCTTGTAGCTTCCTTATTTTCTTATATTCTTATCTCTCATGGCCTCTTGTAACTTCTCACGGCCTCTTGTAGTTCTCACGGCCTCTTGTAGCTTCCTATTTTCTATATCTTATCTCTCATGCCTCTGTAACTCTCACGCCTCTTGTGGTTCTCCGCCTCTGTACTTCCTTATTCTATATCTATGCTCTCATGGCCTCTTGTACTCTCACGCTCTTGTAGTTCTCACGGCTCTTGTAGCTTCCTTATTTTCTTATATTCTTATCTCTCATGGCCTCTTGTAACTTCTCACGGCCTCTTGTAGTTCTCACGGCCTCTTGTAGCTTCCTTACTTCCTTATGTCCCTATGTAAGTGTGTGGTTCCTCTCTGCTGCAGAATGAGGGCCTCTTGTAGCTTCCTTATGTTCCTATGTGTCCCTATTGTAAGCGTGTGGTTCCTCTCTGCTGCAGAATGAGGGCCTCTTGTAGCTTCCTGATGTTCCTATGTGTCCCTATGTAAGCGTGTGGTTCCTCTCTGCTGCAGAATGAGGGCATGGAGGTGTTGGAGGGGGATGATGGGGACGGGGCGCCGGTCAAGCAGGTGGTGGTGGGCGTCTGTGCCATGGAGAAGAAGTCCGGGTCCAAGCCCATGAAGGAGATACTCACCAGGCTGGAGGAGTTTGAGTTTATACGTATCGTCATCTTCCCGGAGGAGGTGATTCTGAAAGTAAGTCGACCCGGATGATGTGTCTTTTCTCTGTCTGTTTATCTATCTACAGTAAACCCTCGATAAACCGAACCTCGTTAAACTGAATGCCGTGTTGCCTTCGAACGAGCCTCTGATATACTGAGCTTCGGTTCGGCATCTGCGGCGATTGGCGAGCCGACCGAACTTGTTGGCCGCCCGTGCATCTCTGTTTACACTCGGTTCTCCTTGTGTGTACAGTACAGTGTGGGATAGTACAGCAGCATCAACACTCTCCCTTCGTCCCAATTATATTTGACTCCACAATACTGCACATACAGTTACCTTTGTTTGAACACACGCCCGTCAGAGTGGCAAGGTTGGTAGAGACGTGAGTTCGCAATGTGCAGCGTCCCTGTGCATTCGGTCAGCGGTTGGAGTCCGCCTAGTTCGTGTTGACGTGGCGGCGCTTTGTATAGTCAATAACCTTGTAGTTGGTACTTGCAAAGTGTCTAGATAGGATGAAAATCTTATCTGATCTCTCTTTCTCTCTCTCTATCTCACACACACTTTCTCTCTTTCTCTCTCTTACACTGTGTCTTTCTCTCTGTCTCTCTGTGTGTCTGTCTGTCTGTTTCACTTTCTCTTTCTCTCGTCCGTCAGGGTGGCAAGGTTGGTAGAGACGTGAGTTCGCAATGTGCAGCGTCCCTGTGCATTCGGTCAGCGGTTCGAGTCCGCCTAGTTCGTGCTGACGTGGTGGCGCTTTGTATAGTCAATAACCTTGTAGTTGGTACTTGCAAAGTGTCTAGATAGGATGAAAATCGTATCTTATCTCGTTTGAACACGAATGACCGAGCGACGCCCCTGTTAAACCCAGCTCTGTTCGGTTTATGAGGCGGACAACCGATCATCCTATAAACTGAACTATCGGACATTGCGATTGACCCTTCCCCCCAATTGGTTTGGTTTATCGAGGGTTTACTGTATAATAATAACTATTTCTTATGTTTACCGAATATAGTTTTCAATCAATAATACGCATCTGTGTCTCTGTCTCTCCCAGGAGCCTGTGGACAAGTGGCCGCTCTGTGACTGCCTTATTAGTTTTCACTCCAAGGGCTTCCCACTGGAGAAGGCCCAGGCCTACACAGACCTCAGGAAGCCTTATATCATTAACGACCTCGAGAAACAGTACGACCTTCAGGTGAGCCTATGAACTGAACCCTTAATAATATGTACAAATAATAAACGTATATAAACAATAATGAATAATAATAAACGAAATGAAAGCAATAATTAACGTAAATAACAATACTAGATAATCATAAACGAAACGAAAGCAATAATTAACGTAAATGAACAATACTAGATAATAATAAACGAAACGAAAGCAATAATTAACGTAAATAAACAATACTAGATAATAATAAACAAAACGAAAGCAATAATAAAAGTAAATAAACAATAATAGATAATAATAAACGAAACGAAAGCAATAATATACGTACAAGTCTGTGAGATTATGAGACGTGAAATTTATACTTGTGAGGTTTAGAGTTAGTTTTTGTTTTGTTGACATTTAAAGTATAGGTTGGCCTGTTAATATTATGCAGAGTAATTTAAAACTTGTGATTTAGAATAAATTTTTTGTTTTTCGTCATTTAAAGTGCAGGTTGGCTTTTTCTATCATACAAATATCAGCTTTTATTACCGTAACCTGTTCTTATTTGTATCCTTATTACGTATTGTATCCTTATTACGTATTGTATCCTTATTACGTATTGTATCCTTATTACGTATTGTATCCTTATTACGTATTGTATCCTTATTACGTATTGTATCCTTATTACGTATTGTATCCTTATTACGTATTGTATCCTTATTACTTATTGTATCCTTATTACGTATTGTATCCTTATTACGTATTGTATCCTTATTACGTATTGTATCCTTATTACGTATTGTATCCTTATTACGTATTGTATCCTTATTACGTATTGTATCCTTATTACGTATTGTATCCTTATTACGTATTGTATCCTTATTATATATCCTATTTGTATTTGTTCTTATGTGTATCCTGCATGTTGTTCCAGGACCGGCGAGTGGTCTACAATACCTTACAGAGGGAAGGCATCGAGCTGCCACGCTTTGCCATTCTAGACAGGGATTCAAAGGACCCATCAAGTAAGAATAACACTGATTTAATATAAGAAATAGGAAAAAACTGGTTCACAAATAGGGTGGTAAATGATTGGAATGAACTCAGCCATCAGGTAATTAGTGCGGAGTCAATAGGGAGTTTTAAAAGGAGGCTGGACAGTGTTATGGATTGGCATGGATTGTGTAGACAGGTAATTAGTGCAGAGTCATTAGGGAGTTTTAAAAGGAGGCTGGATACATTCATGGATGGGGATGCAAGGTGGATGTAGGTAGTGTTAAGTAACAGGAACTACCACGGGTAGGTCTCACGGCCTCTTGTAACTTCCTTATTTTCGTATGTTCTTATGTGTTTACATCAACCACGCAGTATGAACCTATAGATAAAGTTATTCTCACATTCCTAAGCCTTGTATCTATTTGTGATTGCAAAGGAGAGCGCACACTTGAATTATTCCCTCGTATCTGAGCCCCATTTTTTTAATCTATATTTACAAAGTATATAGAGTCTAAAGCTGTATCTAATGTTTAAAGGTTGAACTCCAAACTCCACCTCGGGACCACGCGAGTCGAGTAAAAATTTTCACGATTAAGAATGTAAATATAAGTGGTAAAAACTGAAAATCACATTGAACAAACTTCGTGGACGTTGGGAGCCATAATACTAAAGACTGTAGAAGTACGAAAATAACAGTAACCAATCTACAGTACAAAGCGACTGAACAATAACAGCAAACAATCGGCGGGAGAAACAAGCGGTAAGCTTGCAATAGCCCACCATCTGCAATTTAACACGCAGGTTTGGATGTATCTGCCGTGTTTTGGAAAATCCGGGAAAAGCGTTTTGGGTGTTGGCAGTTGGGAGGGCCGAGTTTGGGAACTTCAACCTGTATCACCTTCCCTCCTCCACACACACACACATACTTGAATTATCCCCACAATTCTGAGCCCCATGTTTATAATCTACATTCACCCTAACAGAACGCGAGCTCATAGAGGGCGAGGACCACGTGGAAGTCAACGGCGTCATATTCAACAAACCCTTCGTCGAAAAGCCAGTTTCTGCGGAAGACCACAACATCTACATCTACTACCCCACGTCGGCCGGCGGAGGGTCCCAGAGGCTGTTCAGAAAGGTGAGGACTGGGCGAGTGCTGTGCCTTGGTGCTGTAGTGCTGTTGCCTGCCGAGCCAGAGACCATGACTGTTCCCTCTTAGTGACATCCTTACTCTGTACCCCTTGGCATCAGTCACAAGTTAGCCCGTCAGGTGGCAAGGTTGGTAGAGATGTCAGTTCGCAATGTGCAGCGTCCCTGTGCATTCGGTCAGCGGTTCGAGTCCGCCTAGTTCGTGCTGACGTGGCGGCGCTTTGTATAGTCAATAACCTTGTAGTTGGTACTTGCAAAGTGTCTAGATAGGATGAAAATCTTATCTTAGTCACAAGTTACAGTAATACCTTAGGCGCTACATGCGAGGTTTTTCATACCCTAAGTGATTTTGGTATGATGAAATTTTTTTTTGTAAGAGTTGTAAGAGTTGTAAGATGCGGAGGAAGCCAGTACAGTAGTGAGGCTCATGACCTGCCTGGCATAGTGAACGTTTTCATGTTTTCATGTCGTACTTATTGTTCACCTTCAACGCTGCTGTCACTGTAACGGGAATTGTGTGTGTTTCCAGCTGGGGTCTAGGAAGGATGGACAAGGGAGAAGAGTGGAGGTCAGCTAGCCTACCATTGGAGTGACTCACTGAAGGTTATGTCAGGTCAGGATGGGTCAGGTCACATCAGGTCAGGTGGATCAGGAATGTACCAAAGGATAATATGATTTGGTATCTGTAAACGGTGGATTTTTTTTTGTATCCCTGTTATACTCTTGCCCCAAACAGCCTTACCTGACATGACCTCTTGGGTCACGACAGGTGAGACGTTTACCAGAATGGAAACCACTGACCTTTTTTTATCCCGTAACTTACTCATATTTTCCCTTTGACCTCAATTACCTATCATCTGACTATCTGTTTATAGAGTGTTTTATAGTTCCCATCAGACGAATAACATCTTTAACTAACTGTCTCTGTCTGTACCTATGTCAGCCACTTGTCTACAGGAACTACCACGTGTAGGTCTAACGGCCTCTTGTAGCTTCCTTATGTTCTTATGTTCGTACGTCATCGTGGTCTGTTTAGGGTAAATCATCCCCAGGTTAGAAACGTGCTGGAAACATGTCATAACAATGCACCATCATCAGGCAGGTCATCGTCACTATCAAATACTTCTCTTGACTAACAAACACTAACAGTAGCAACCTTCAGTAACAATAGCAACCTTCAGTAACAGTAGCAACCTTCAGTAACAATAGCAACCTTCAGTAACAGTAGCAACCTTCAGTAACAATAGCAACCTTCAGTAACAGTAGCAACCTTCAGTAACAGTAGCAACCTTCAGTAACAATAGCAACCTTCAGTAACAATAGCAGCCTTCAGTAACAATAGCAACCTTCAGTAACAATAGCAACCTTCAGTAACAGTAGCAACCTTCAGTAACAATAGCAACCTTCAGTAACAAACAATAGCAACCTTCAGTAACAATAGCAACCTTCAGTAACAATAGCAGCCTTCAGTAACAATAGCAACCTTCAGTAACAATAGCAACCTTCAGTAACAATAGCAACCTTCAGTAACAATAGCAACCTTCAGTAACAATAGCAACCTTCAGTAACAATAGCAACCTTCAGTAACAGTAGCAACCTTCAGTAACAGTAGCAGCCTTCAGTAACAATAGCAACCTTCAGTAACAGTAGCAACCTTCAGTAACAATAGCAACCTTCAGTAACAAACAATAGCAACCTTCAGTAACAATAGCAACCTTCAGTAACAATAGCAACCTTCAGTAACAATAGCAACCTTCAGTAACAGTAGCAACCTTCAGTAACAATAGCAACCTTCAGTAACAATAGCAACCTTCAGTAACAATAGCAACCTTCAGTAACAGTAGCAACCTTCAGTAACAATAGCAACCTTCAGTAACAATAGCAACCTTCAGTAACAATAGCAACCTTCTGCCTTGCACATTAGACACTCGTCCATTATAAAGCATTACTTCCATACCAATGTTACTCAGAAAGCTTTATGTTACTCCCAGATTACCAAGACTAACCCGGCTTGAAATGATTTGCTCTGCACTGCCTTGCTATTGACCAGTCACTGCTTTGAAACATGGGAATAGACCCTCTATTTAACCATGAAATACGTACAATAAAACCTCTCATATTCGGACTAATTGGGCCAAGGGGTGGTCCGAGTACTGCAAGGATCCGAATAATGGGGGGATTATATATGGGGGGATAAGTG
This sequence comes from Chionoecetes opilio, assembly GCA_016584305.1. Lineage (NCBI taxonomy): Eukaryota > Metazoa > Arthropoda > Malacostraca > Decapoda > Majidae > Chionoecetes > Chionoecetes opilio. The sequence goes on along the minus strand of JACEEZ010008518.1, from coordinate 567,492 downwards.
GAAAAAAAAAAGAAAAAAAAAAAAAATCTAGGTGTATAGTAGAGCTAGGAAATTTCGACCCCTAAAAAAAAAAAAAAAAAAAAAAAAATCTAGGTGTACTATATTATATTAGCTAGGAAATTTCGACCCCTAAAAAAAAAAAAAAAAAAAATAATATCTAGGTGTACTATATATTAGCTAGGAAATTTCGACCCCCCCCCCCCCCCCCCATGGTCCGGATACGAAAGGGTTTACTGTATTTATGTGTATGTAGTTATATATTCTCAATGAACTTAAAACTTGAAAGCTCAAATATTTAGTTCCGTTAGTAATGTACCTGAAAATATGTCTAAAACACAACGAAAGTAGAAAAATACTGCTTCATCCTTACTCACGACATGTTTTCTGGCCCTCAGATTGGCTCGCGGAGTAGTGTGTATTCCCCCGAGAGCAGAGTGCGGAAAACAGGGTCTTACATCTACGAGGACTTCATGCCCACCGACGGGACAGACGTTAAGGTACGTAAGCAGATGTGAGAAGAGGCAGAGAGGAGTGAATTGAGAGAGGCTGGCAGTGTTATCCATTATCCTAACTTCTCAATAAATCATCACATTATTATTAAAGTTTTTGATAACAATGTGTGTATTTCCTTTACTTGATATTTCTCCCTGGCTTTCTCCTCCTGCCCAATACAAAATGACCTGTTATTTCCACTACATTCATACAAGGATAATATATAAAACTATCACATAAGAAGTTTTTGATAACAATGTGTGTATTTATTTCACTTGCTATTTCTCTAAGCATCTTTCTCCTCCTGCCCAACACAAAATGACCTGTTATTTGCACTACTTTCATACAAGGATAATATATAAAACTATCACATTAGAAGTTTTTGATAACAATGTGTGTATTTCCTTTACTTGCTATTTCTCAAGTGTCTTCTCCTCCTGCCCAACACAAAATGACCTGTTATTTGCACTACATTCATACAAGGATAATATATAAAACTATCCCATTATTATTAAAGTTTTTGATAACAATGTATGTATTTATTTCACTCCCTGGCTTTCTCCTCCTCCCCAACACAAGCACACAAAGCTACCTGTTATTTACACTACTATCAGGCAAGGATAATATATAAGGAACTACCACGTGTAGGTCTCGCAGCCTCTTGTAGCTTCCTTATTTTTCTTATGTTCTTATCATCATCTCATCTTTCTGTTTAACCCCTTGAGACCCAGAACTTAATTTGGCTACCATTAGGTGATTTTTTAGGGACTATAAGTAATATTTTATAGATATGACCTGTTTAGTATCCTTATCCACTAACTAATTTGGTATATTCAGTCACTTTTCGTTATTTTATGGCTCGACAACAGACAATTTTTTATAACAAAGGAAAGATCTGGGCGTGATGGCGTCAGATTTTCCCACAATGTCTTACGAGGTTAGACAGAATTATTAATGTTCTTCTTGTGTCTTATGAAACTACCCTTGCCTGGCAGGTGTACACAGTGGGGCCGGACTACGCGCACGCCGAGGCCCGCAAGTCCCCGGCGCTGGACGGGAAGGTGGAGAGAGACAGCGAGGGCAAGGAGGTCCGCTATCCCGTCATTCTGTCCAACGCAGAGAAACTCATTGCCAGGAAAGTGTGTCTGGCCTTCAAACAGACAGTGTGTGGCTTTGATTTGTTAAGGTAAGCTATTTATATGCCTTTGATTTGTTAAGGTAACGTATTGAAGAGTCGTAGGATTTAATTTTATTCATCTCGTGGAAGTTGTTGAGGTAGATGTGCCGAGTTTTTTTATTTCTTAATTTATTTTTTTTTTATTTTTATTTTTTTTTTTTTTTTTATTATTATTATTATTATTATTATTATTATTATTATTATTATTATTATTATTTTTTTTTTTTTTTTTTTTTTTTTTTTTTTTTTTTTTTTTTAAGCCTGTTTGTTTGTTTTACAGGCATGAAATAAATACTTTTGAATTTAGAGAGGTGACATTTGTATGCTTGTTCTTCTATGCATGCTTATTACAATTGTACGGCATTCAGAAAAAGGCTCTTATCAATACAGGAACTACCACTTGTAGGTGTCACGGCCTCTTGTAGCTTCCTCATTTTCTTATCTTCTTATGTAAATAGTATTCTAATTTTCTTTGTTATTCTACTCATGTTTGTGTCTCTCCACCCACAGAGCGAATGGCAAATCCTACGTGTGTGATGTCAACGGGTTCAGCTTTGTGAAGAACTCGAGTAAGTATTACGACGACTCTGCCAAGATTCTGGGCAACATGATCTTGAGGGAGTTGGCGCCGACCTTACACCTGCCCTGGTCCATCCCCTTCCAGCTGGACGACCCTCCCTTCGTGCCCACCACCTTCGGGAAAATGTACGTCTCTCGGCTGTGTAGTGTCCTTGACGTATCCCTTCTGCTCTCCCCAGCTCTATATGTACAAATGACTTGGTATACAGGTTGAAGTTCCCAAACTCGGCATCCCAAGACTCGGCAACACCCAAAACTCGGCTATGGTTCCGGATTTTCCAAAACACGGCAGAACACCCAAAACCCGGCGCGCAGTTGCCGGGTCGGCCGCTGGGTGCCACCACACTAGGCCGCTTGGTTTCTCCCGCCGATTTGTTTGTTGTTATTGTTCAGTGGTGTTGTGACTGTAGAGTTGTGTACACTGTTATTTTGTGTACTTTCTACAGCTACTGGTGGAAGTGAAAAGAAAAGGAAGAACAATGTGTTAACTATTTCTGAGAAAATTGACCTCATGAAGAAGTTGGATGGCGGAACCTCAGTTTTTCCGTGATTTTCATGCTTTTTTTCCCCCTTAATATATCTACGTTCTAAAAGTCGGAAAATTCCATTACTCGGCTCGGCGCTGGTCCCGAGGTTGCCGAGTTTGGGAACTTCAACCTGTATTTGGTATTACACTTACTCTACTATAGTCTACTTTATTTAATAGGGTCAAAATATCCTTTATTGCCCACCACCTTTGGCAAAATGTACATCTCTCAGGTCCTTATGTTCTGTCCTATCCCTTCTGTGTCCCCAGCTCTACTGTCAACAACACCACAGTCGCCAATGCTCTAATGTCGCCAGGTGCCATATATTACAAATTTTAGCATCACTACAGATGTATATGTGCCACTGAAGAGCATGCACAGTTGTTTATATTATGTACCTGTCTTTAGTGGCACATACAAGTCTGTAGTGATGCTAGAATTTGTAATATATGGCGCCTGGCGACATTAGTGCAGTGGCGACTATAGTGTTATTGACGGTAGGCATTAATCTATTTTAGTCACCAAGTAATCTATGTAAACTTTTCATCGCTATACGGTTATAAGCTAAGATGCAAGTCAAGTCAAGTCAATATCAAGCTAAGATGCAAGTCAATATCAAGCTAAGATGTAAGTCAATATCAAGCTAAGTTGCATGTCATTATCAAGCTAAGATGCAAGTCAATATCAAGCTAAGATGCAAGTCAATATCAAGCTAAGATGCAAGTCAATATCAAGTCAATATCAAGCTAAGATGCAAGTCAATATCAAGTCAATATCAAGTCAATATCAAGTCAAGCTGTAAGTCAGAAGGGTGGCACAGTTCCTGCATCAGCCGTGTTGTCTTGTCTCCCCAGGATGGAGCTGCGCTGTGTGGTGGCTGTCATCAGACATGGAGACAGAACGCCCAAACAGAAGATGAAGATGGAAGTGAGACACCCTAAGTAGGTATCTGTCTGCCACTTAACACTGGTGCATTCTTCATATTAGGAAGGAGGGGAGAGGGGGAGGAGGAGGAAGGAGGTGGGACAAGGAAGGGAGGAGAGGAGGAGGAAGGAAGAGAAGAAAGGGAGGAGGAAGATTTTTTATTTTAAAGTATCCTTCGCTTTGAATGCAATCCTTCAGAGTCCTTCACAGGCCTCTTCGCTCCTTCAGGCATCCTACAGGAGTCATGGGAGGGCATTAGAAGTCCCACAGGATTGCTATAGTATTCCAAGGTTTTTATAAGTACTTTGACAATTGCATGGGTGGCTCAAATAGGGATTAATAATACTAATTATAATACTGAAAGTGCTAGTACTGATCGTTGTATTGAAGTAATGATTAATCTAGCAATGCCTGTCATATTTTTATGTCTTGTAGTAAGTTTTGTCTAATTTGTGGTTTTTAAGGAATATCTGGAAGGATCATATCGTTGTGAATTGGCTGAAATAGGGACTTCTAATCATTGTAACTGAAAACTGACTCCTCATTCGCGTTCAGCATGCTCGATAACTGCTAGGAACTAATTTTCAAGCAAATCTATTTTTCAAAAAATATTGCAAATTTTGCAAGGTGTATGCCTTGATTTTTTTTTAAATCACGGTTTTTTCAATAACTAAAAAACTAAGGCAGATAAATGCAAGATGTAAAAATGTAAGTATGAAGTAGATGAAGGGCTATCATTTGGCGTAAAGCAAAAAAATATTGATTGATAAATAACCTAAAAAATAGCATATTCGTACATTTATACAAAATATACATTTTCTTGACAACCATGAGGTGTTTTGACAGACCGATTACTGCATCATGTAGAACACCTCAAGATGAACCTTTGTTACTTCCATAAGTTTTCTTACGACTCATAGTTTTGCGGCAAAATAACAAAAACCTGATTTTCGTCAATTTTGGAATATTTTTGAGCAGCCAGAAATCCGAAAATATTTTTTTCGATAGATAATTGGAAATGCCGGGGATACAATTGTAGACCCATCCATTTACAATAACTTTTGATGGGTAAGTGTTGCTGTGTGAGAAACAAGCCGTCGTATTCACCACGATTCATAAGCCATCGTCGGGCCACGTGAAGCTCAAGTACTAGTCATATTTTTACTTCTTGTTTTCATCTACAAACTACATATAACAGTTCTGAATCCTTTATCCCAGAATCTTTACCTTTTTCTCATTTATAGACTACATGTAACAGTTTTGAATCCCTTACCCTCAGGTTCTTTGCGTTGTTTGCCAAGTACGACGGCTACAAGGACGGCCACGTGAAGCTGAAGAAGCCCAAGCAGCTTCAGGAGGTGCTGGACATCGCCCGCTCACTGCTGGGCGAGATCGAGCAGAAGCGCGCCGACCCGGAGACCGAGGAGAAGAAAGGCAAACTGGAGCAGCTCAAAAGTGTCCTTGAAATGTGAGTTCGTAGGTACCTTATGACCCTTTGACCCTGTGTTGACCTGCCTTGACCCTGTGTTGACCTGCTGTGATGTGTGTGTGACCTCTCCTCTGCCCTTTGACCCTGTGTTGACCTGCTGTGATGTATGTGTGACCTCTCCTCTCTGCTCAAAAGTGTCCCTGAAATGTGAGTCCGGAGGTACCTGACAACTTTGGCTTTGACCTTTTGACCCATTGTTGACATGTTGTGATGTGTGTGTGACCCCTCTGCCCTTTGACCCATTATTGACCTGTTGTGATGTATCTGTGACCCCTCCTCTGCCCTTTAACCCTTTGTTGACCTGCTGTGATGTGTATGTGACCTCCTCTCCCTCCTCATTGCCCTTTGACCCATTGTTGACCTGCTGTGATGTCTCTGTGACCCCGTGACCCCTCCTCTATGACCTCTTCCCCTACTATGTTGTCCCTCACTCCTGACACATACTTATACATATAATACAAATATACAGAACTTTTTTTTCAGAAGGTAACTAAGAATTCAAAACAAGGTAGCGAAGAGATAGACGGAATTGATACTCATGATTGGTAATAGACATAGCGCTTCCTTCCCTTCCACTCTCTCTCTTGTATGTAGTAGTTATGTAGTTACCCTTGTTATGCCTGTATTATATGTGTGTATGTATGTATGTAGTGCATGGTAGTAGAGGTATGTGTGGGTGCTCCTTCATCTTAGCATCGAGTCTCCACTGATAACTATTGACAAGATCTACAGTGTCTTATGTATCCATAAGGCGAGGAGATTGAGGTGTCCCATGAAGCAAGTAGTAGGTGTTGTCATTATAGTTGAAGAGGAAATAGGGAAAAACTGGTTCATAAATAGGGTGGTAAATGTATGGAATGGACTCAGTCGTCAGGTAGTTAGTGCAGAGTCAATAGGGAGCTTTAAAAGGAGGCTAGACAGTGTTATGGATGGGGATGAAAGGTGGATGTAGGTAGCGTCAAGTAACAGGAACTACCGCGTGTAAGTCTCACGGCCTCTTGTAGCTTCCTTATTTTCTTATGTACTTATGTAATTATGTCATGGTTTAGGTCATACAGAGAGACGAGACGCAAGTGTTGTTATAATAATAAATAGTGATTTTATTAGCGCCCGGAGCCATACAGACAAAAAAACACAACAACAACAAGACAAGGAGTTACCTGAAGTACTAGAGCAAAACAAAAAATGCATAATATAGGCACATTAGGGGACATGGTATCAACGTGCATATAGTACATAGGGTATACAGACAGGGTTATGTTCTAATGGTTGAGGACAAGTAGATGGACGAAGGCAAACATAGTATCAAAGTGCATATAGTAGCTACATAGGGTATACAGACAGGGTTATGTTCTAATGGTTGAGGACAAATAGATGGACGAAGGCAAACATAGTATCAAAGTGCATCTAGTAGCTACATAGGGTATACAGACAGGGTTATGTTCTAATGGTTGAGGACAAATAGATGGACGAGGGCAAATAGTATCAAGTGCATATATACTACATAGGGATACACAGGGTATGTCTAATGGTGAGGACAAAATGGAGAGGGCAACATGTATCAAGTGCCCTTAGTAGGTACATATGGTATTACAGACAGGGTATGTCTAATGGTTGAGGACAAATAGATGGACGAAGCAATGTCAAATTACTCCCGCGCTCCATGACGGTGACGTTCCATTCCGTGGGTCATTTATGTACTACCGAGGTAGACGAAGCTCTCCTGATAGCGTCACAGTGATGCCGGCCAAGCGGTGACGCCTCCGTGCTCCCCACCCACCCACCCAGGAACCCCACCCACCCACCCACCCACCCAGGACCCCCATCCACCCACCCACCCACCCAGGAACCCCACCCAGCCAGCCAGCCACCCACCCACCCAAGGACCCTGTGCCACCCACCCACCCACCCAGAACCCTCACCCAGGACACCCACCCACCCAAGGACCCCCACCCACCCACCCACCCACCCACCCACCAAGGACCCTGTGCCACCCACCCATCCAGGACCCCATGCCTTATCCCCTAGGTTATGAGGTTATGACAGCCTGCTAGCCGATCCTCCCCATGGACGCACCCTCGAGTTGTACCTTCAAAGTCATGCCAAATAGTAAACAGACCACAGCAGAGTCCGTCCCAGCCCCATGCCGGCCCCACACCTGATGCCTTCCCTGTCTCCTGTACAATATGTTGCTCCCACCAAAGCGTGCATGTTAACGTGACTGACGTAGATTTGTATTTAGCTCTCTATACTTTCTCTTCTCTTGTATATAGAAAGGACGGAAAATAACTGTTCTCAAACCTCTCTCTTAATATTCTGACTCTATTTTTTTCCTATAGTAGAGTTTTTGGAATGCTTTATAGTTTTGTATTCTTCCTCCTCCTCCTCCTTATTGTTTCCATAGTAGTAGTAGTAGTTTTTGAATAGTACTTTATTTTTGTATACCATCTGTAGTCTTTTAAGTTCTTTTAAGTGTAGATAGTGTATAGAGAAGTGTTTTGTTTTGTAGTCTATTTATAGCAAGTTTGTGTATGTACATTAAAGTAGCTACTGTATTATTTTTATTATTCCTTCCATTGGCAACTGTAGGGTCCGTGGCGTAGCTGTTGTGTGTGGGGGGGGGGGGGGGGGGGGGGGCGTGGTAGCTATACTGAGCGGTAGTGGGAGTTGTGGGGGAGCTGTAGTCGGGGTGTTTGTGGGGGGGTAGTAGGGGTATTGGGGGGGATCTTGTAGTGGTGGACCTTCTCAAACACCCTACCGTCAATAACACTACAGTCGCCACTACACTAAATGTCGCCAGGAGCCATATATTACAAATTCTAGCATCACTACAGGCTTGTATGTGCCACTGAAGACAGGTACATCATTTTAAACTACTGTGCATGCCTCTTTAGTGGCACATACAAGGCTGTAGTGATGCTAAAATTTGTAATATATGACACCTGGCGACATTAGTGCAGTGGCGACTGTAGTGTTGTGGACGGTAGGGTGTTTGAGAAGGTCACCACTACCGTAGATAACACTATAGTCGCCAGTCACTCGCCACTGCACTAATGTCGCCAGGCACAATATATAACTAATTTTAGCATTACTACAGACTTTTATGTGCTATTGAAGAGGCATGCACAGTAGTTTATATTATGTACATCACACTACATGTCTTCAGTGACACATAAAAGTCTGTAGTGATGCTAAAATTCGTAATATATTGTGCCTGGCGACATTAGTGCAGCGGCGAGTGATTGACGACTATAGTGTTATCTACGGTAGAAGACGGTAGGCTGTTCATCCAGTACTCCAAGACTGGAACGCCTACATATAATAAACAAATAATAAACATGGGGAACAACATTGTGATTATATCCATGGTGATTATATTTCTTTTCATCTCGGAAGCAAAATTTTCCATCCTATGATTCAAAGTATTTTCTCGTTTTTTTTGTTCTTCCTAATAAAAACACCGCGTTCATTTGAGAGACTGAGAGAAGCAAGAATACATTAGCAGGTAAAGCGTTTGTATTGTGTGTGTGTGTGTGTGTGTGTGTGTGTTGATCCTCTCTAGAAGATACCAAGTCAGTGCAGAGAAGGAGGAAAGCGATGATTTATAAGTTTCCTCTTGAACACGATGACGAAACGTAAGATCAAGAACCATAGTTTGTTTGCAGACGATGTTTTGTGAATGAATTAAATTTGGTAATCCTTGAAAACAGGGAAAAGGATTATATAACTAGAGGAGTGCGATGAAACCAGGGATCGTTTCTTACTACGTATACGCAAACTACGCGGTTGCCCAGGGCCTCCGAAGCCACCGAGGGGCTGCCATTTGCTTTTTTTTTTATAATCTAGTCTCTTTTCCTCTTAAAATGCACCATATCGATGCATCTAAATATTAAAGGCGTGCCCCTGGACCACCTGAGAGGGCTTGGAACCCCCCCATTATAGTTTTACGAAATAGGGCCAACAATCAGCATTTCGCATAGGGCACGAAAAGGCTAGAAACGGCACTGAATGAAGCCTACATTGAATAATCTGTGTGTTGTGTGGCCGGCAGCTTGGTCAGGAAGCCTTGACAACAATGGCAAGGGCAAGGGAGGAATACATAGGTGGAACAGCTCGGTAAAATCACGAAAAGTAATAGTTTTGAATGGCGGAAAGAGCGATGGACTAGCTATAAGGAAAAGTATAGTGACTAAGAGACATGAAGGGTTTTGAAAGGTTGTTTTATTAGGTAGCAAACTTCTTCATATTTTTTTTTTTTTTTTTTTTTTTACCAAGATTTTTTTTTTTGACCCAAGATTTTTTTTTTTTTTTTTTTTTTTTTTTTTTTTATATATATATAGCAGACTTTAGTTGTTGTTTTTTAACCTGTTTTTTTTTTCCTTGAGAGCAAAGTATTTATAGGTGCCTGTAGTACTCAGCGTTGCCCTTGGTTGGCTCAAAGAGGTCACAGCAGTGTTTTGATCTCAAGTTGTGTGAAGGGATGTCAGCTCTTGCAAAGGTTTTATCACTTTTATTTTATTTATTTTCACTCGTTAGATTTTTTTTCCTTTTTTCTTTTATTTTCATTAGCTTTTTTTTCTCTTAAATAATTAGCTTTTTTTTTTTTTTTTTTTAGTAATTACTGGTAGCTTTTTTTTGCTTTTTTTTTTCCCATCTTTCATTCTTTTATTCTATAGATTTTCCTTTCTTTCTATTTTATTCATTAGCTTTTTTTTTATTTTTTTTTATCCATTAGCTTTTTTCTCTTATTTTTGTAATTACCGGTAGCTTTTTTTCCCCCTTTTTTTCCTTCTTTCTATTTATTAATCAGCTTTTATTTTTTATTTTTATTAATTACCTTTTTTTCATTTTTTATTCATTAGCTTTTTTTTTGTAATTATCGGTAGCTTTTTTTTCATTTTTTTTCCCATCTTTCCTTCTTTTTATTAGTTTCAGTAGCCTTTTTTTCCATCTTTCCATCTTTTCATTAGTTACAGTAGCCTTTTTTTCCTTTTTTTTCCATCTTTCCATCTTTTTATTAGTTACAGTAGCCTTTTTTCCATTTTTCCTTCTTTTTATTAGTTACAGTAGCCTTTTTTTTCATTTTTTTCCATCTTTCCATCTTTTTAGTTACAGTAGCCTTTTTTTCATTTTTTTTCCATCTTTCCATCTTTTTATTAATTACAGTAGCCTTTTTTTCATTTTTTTCCATCTTTTTATTAGTTACAATAGCCTTTTTTTCATTTTTTTTCCATTTTTCCATCTTTTTATTAGTTACAGTAGCCTTTTTTTCATTTTTTTCCATCTTTCCATCTTTTATTAGTTACAGTAGCCTTTTTTTCATTTTTTTTCCATCTTTCCATCTTTTTATTAGTTACAGTAGCCTTTTTTTCATTTTTTCCCATCTTTCCATCTTTTTATTAATTACAGTAGCCTTTTTTCTTTTTTTCCATCTTTTTATTAGTTACAGTAGCCTTTTTTTCATTTTTTTTCCATCTTTCCATCTTTTTAGTAGTTACAGTAGCCTTTTTTTCTTTTTTTTCCATCTTTTATTAGTTACAGTAGCCTTTTTTCCTTTTTTCCCATCTTTCCATCTTTTTATTAGTTACAATAGCCTTTTTTTCCTTTTTTCCCATCTTTCCATCTTTTTATTAGTTACAGTAGCCTTTTTTTCCCATCTTTCCATCTTTTTATTAGTTACAATAGCTCTTTTTTTCCTTTTTTTTCCATCTTTTTATTAGTTACAGTAGCCTTTTTTTCCTTTTTTTCCCATCTTTCCATCTTTTTATTAGTTACAGTAGCCTTTTTTTCCTTTTTTTTCCCATCTTTCCATCTTTTTATTAGTTACAGTAGCCTTTTTTTCCTTTTTTTTCCCATCTTTCCATCTTTTTATTAGTTACAGTAGCCTTTTTTTCCCATCTTTCCATCTTTTTATTAGTTACAGTAGCCTTTTTTTCTCCTTTTTTTCCATCTTTCCATCTTTCTATTAATTACAGTAGCCTTTTTTTCCTTTTTTCCATTTTTCCATCTTATTATTAATTACAGTAGCCTTTTTTTCCCATCTTTCCATCTTTTTAGTAGTTACAGTAGCCTTTTTTTCCCCTTTTTTCCATCTTGTTAGTAGTTACAGTAGCCTTTTTTTCATATTTTTTTCATCTTTCCTTCTTTTCATTAGTTACAGTAGCCTTTTTTTCCCCTTTTTTCCATCTTTTTATTAATTACAGTAGCCTTTTTTTCCATCTTTCCATCTTTTTAGTAGTTACAGTAGCCTTTTTTTCATTTTTTTTCCATCTTTCCATCTTTCTATTAATTACAGTAGCCTTTTTTTCCCTATTTCTCCCATTTTTCCATCTTATTATTAATTACAGTAGCCTTTTTCTCCTTTTCCCCATCTATCCATCTTTTCCTTCAACATATTACCGTCTGAGGTGACCCAACCCTAATGCCGACTTGACACTCGACGCCGTCACTTAATGTCTGCCATCTTCTCTCTACAGTTTTCTAAAGGAGCTCAGGTTGCAAGAGGAACAACTTAGCTCGACGTACGTAAGTCAGTCCTCGCCTCCTTCCTGCATTGACTTGGGTTATCTTAGACCAAAATCATGAAGCTGTGTGGTTCTGGTAACGGCGAAAATTGCAGAAAGAATAGCACACGAAGATATCTTTATTTGTTTCTGCACCATTGAACTTGTAAAGACCGTAAGCGAGCCACAAGACCACGACTCTTTCGGTCACGGAGAGAGATAGACGCGCTCCATTGCCTTGTGACCCAGTGAATGCAACTCCTGTTTATATTACCGTAGATAACACTATAGTCGCCACGGTGCAGTAATGTCACCAGGCGCCATACATATATTACTAATTTCACCACTAAGCATCACTACAGACTTGTATGTGCCACGGAAGAGGCATGTACAGTAGTTTATGTTATGTACCTGTCTTCAGTAGCACATAGAAGTCTGTATGTCTCCTCCATATCTCAAAATGCGCTAAATTTGGTGACCATTTCGTTCTCAGCTCGGGTATAATTTTGTCCATAAGTTACTATTGAATGTCTTCCACACTTCAGTATTACGTCATTGTGATTTTATTTGATCTATTGATACAGGAACTACCACGTGTAGGTCTCACAGCCTCTTGTAGCTTCCTTATTTTCTTATGTAGTGATGCTAAAATTCGTAATATATGGCGCATGGCGACTATATATCTACGGTAGGATGACTCGATCACGGTGAATTTGATCTTGCGAGGTTACTATAACCACACAGGTTTTGTATGGCTTGACTTGCTGCCTCCTTAGTTGTCTGTGTGGTCATCGTGCTTGGGCTCCTTGCGTTGCCTCGCGGTGTGTTCGTCACCGTGCTGTTGCTGGCCGCTCGGCAATACTCTGTTGGATGTTTTGGTATTATTCCAGATGAACACCGAATTCACTTTGGTGGACGAAACTATTTTTTTCTGGTGAGTTTTTATGTGTTTTGAGTTAATCTGCTAACTGTTTCTGTCGCAAATCTTTTTTTTTTTTTTTTTTTTTTTTTTTAGTTAGGTAAAGGTTAGGTTTAGGTTAGGTCAAAGTTAGGTTAGGTATTGGGTCGGCTAGGTTCAATTGATTTTTTTGTCATTTTTTGTTGTAAATCACAAAAAAAAAGAGAAAAAAAAGTTATTTGCGACAGAAACGGTTAGCAGGGTATCGTATTTTAGGGCTTATAAGACGCTTGCATCTTGGAAGACGCACCCTGATTTTGGAAAGAAATTTCTAAAAAAAAAAAAAAAATCTAAAATATATAAAAACATTTGTTGTGTCAAGGTATAAGTAAATCCATAGTATAAGTAAATAGTTTTGATGAATTCGCCATGGGTTATAATTTCAGTGAAAAAAGTTGTGTATGTACAGCCTGGTGTAAATGTCATCAAACTAGAACATAGTGCGTTGTGGGCAATTGCAGGCGAAGTTGCCTGAGACCGCGCATCTCATTCCAACTCGTGTGGAAGACGCACGAGTACTTTTCAGGGTATATTTTAGGAAAAAAAGGGCGTCTTATGAGCCTTAAAATACAGTAATTCAAAACGCATCAAAACTCACCAGAAAAAAATACATTCATCCACCAAAGAAAGTTCGGCGTTCGTCTGGAAATTTACCTTTTTATGCACAGAACCTCATACATGGCAGTCCATCGGCTGTCTTACTGCTACTGGGAAGGAATGAAGGGTGTCTAGACGTACGTACTTCTCAGCATGCACAGATCAACACAGATGCTTCTAAGAATAGATGTAGAAATTGTACACTTTTTTTCATCATTGGTATGAGCACCTCTGCCTGATGTCTCGGCACCTCCCGCCCGCATATTCCCGTTCTCTATGCGAGTATGTGGTTTCCGAGTGAAGACGCTTGGCTGTAGCTCTGAAACTAACCCTAGGAACTTCTCGTAATCCCTCACTGTGCTCCACGCAAGTATTAGGTTTCCTGAAACCTATGCTGTCCTGAAAACCTAACCTAACCTAACCTAACCTAACCTACCCTACCCTACCCTATCCTACCCTACCGTAACCTAACCTACCGTAACCTAACCTACCGTAACCTAACCTAACCTAACCTACCCTAACCTAACCTACCCTACCCTACCCTAACCTAACCTAACCTACCATAACCTAACCTACCCTACCCTACCCTACCCTAACCTAACCTAACCTACCGTAGCCTAACCTAACCTAACCTAACCGTAACCTAACCTAACCTAACCTAACCTAACCTTACCCTAACCTAACGTAACCTAACCTAACCTAACCTAACCTACCCTACCCTAACCTACCCTACCCTACCCTACCCTACCCTACCCTACCCTACCCTACCCTACCCTACCCTACCGTAACCTACCCTAACCTAACCTAACCTAACCGTAACCTAACCTAACCTAACCTGACGTGTTCAAGAGCAAACGCCACAAACTCTTCCAGAAAACGGGAATATGCATACCGCCCTCCACACACACTGCTATCATCCTTGCATCAGTCCAAAGCATTCCCTCTCCTCTCCAACCTCACTCTTTTTAACCCCTTCACGCACAATCTTTCCTTGGCTATAAAAAATTGTCTTGTTTGCCATAAAATTACAAAAAGTAGCTGAATATACCACATTAGTTAGTGGACAAGGATACTAAACAGGTCATAGCTATAAAACTAAGGCTTATAGGCACTAAAAATTGTCTAATAGTAAGGCTAAATTACTATGGAAATTACGTTCTGGGTCTCAAGGGGTGACTCCATTCTTGATAACTTTATTCAATGTTTTCTTAGCAAACTTTTCACTCATTAACTTTCTTTCGTTTTTTCCTTACTTTCTATTTTATTAGTTAGTTTTTTCTTCTTTTTTCTCCTCTTGTCTGTAATTCATTCTGCATACAAGACTGGTTTTTTTTTTGTATGTGTGTATGTATGTGTGTGTGTGTGTTTGTGAGAGTGCATGTGGTGTATATCTGTCACATAGATACCACATACCTGTCATTAAGGATTGCCTCTTCATTTTTACTAGTTGTATCTTTGTTATTGTTTTTTTGTCAAGTTATATCATCAGTGAGCCTTTGTGTCTTGAGCATCACCCTTTCATCACTCAGTAAATATATACAAATTAAATCCAGTCCCTGATGTGAGGGGGCAGCAGTAGAGTCATAGGGATGGAGGGGAGGCAGTAGAGTCTGGAGTGAGGGTGGAGTAGAGTCATAGATGGGAGGGAGGCAGGAACGGAGGTTGGCTGGCTTGGTGCTGTGAGTGAGTCTGGGATTCAGTCATGCAGAACTGCTGTGACGAGCCTGAGAAACGTGACATGGGAGGTGAAAGACAAGACACATGAAGTAGTCTTGGTGCATTGTGTTGGGTGGCATTTGGAGGCCTTGAACAGGACATCAATGGGTGGCTGTAGTTGAGGAAAAGTTCAATAGATTAATAACAGAGAGAGGTAAACAACTGATAGTAGAGGTCATTGCCCTTTGTAGTGTCTGTCATTGGGGAGGATCAGAGCTGGGAAATAAATACAGGGAATGTATTTAAATACTAAATACTAAATACATGGGAGAAATGTATTTAATTACTAAATACTAAATACATTTTACGAATGTATTTAAATACTAAATACATCAATTGTATTTAAATACATTTGTAAATACATTTTAAATACACAAATTTTAACATGTCCGAAAATAATGAATTTCCTTAGAATTTCCTTAGATTTTGGGTTTCCTTAGAAATGTCCTTCTCAGGCCTAAATTTCCTTGCAATCATGACATTTCCTTGGTGGTGGAAACCCTGGGTCACTGTAACACCAGGGCTGCCAGATAGTGGGCGAGTTTAGGGCCAAAGTAACGGTGAAAAAAGTAGTATTAACATTTTTATATTAAATGTATTTAAATACTGTATTTAAATACATGACAACCAATGTATTTATAAATACATTTCTAAATACACAAATGTAGTTATTTAGATACAATGTATTTAAATGCTGTCCAGGTGTGCTTGTTGCCTAGTAGTGTCTGTCACTGGGGATGATAATGTACTTGTACACTGGTTACTCAGAGGCCTCTTCAGTCTTGGTACTATGATAAACTTTGCTTTGCCTTCCCTTGTGGGGATAAGAGTGTGATAGCAGTGCAGGGTTTTGGTCTGGGGTTTTATCAGCTCAAAGCTTTTCTAGCATGAAGTAGTCAACAGTGTGTTCAGCCATCAGTGTTTGCAGTACAGGTGCAACAAGGCAGGCCATCATAGCTGTGTATTGTGCAATGTTATCTTAGAATGAGAAGTATAAGTTTTCTGGGCACATTGTTACCTAAGGGTGGTGAAACACAGACCTCAAGTTGCCATTATATATTGACATACTACCCATCATATCTTTTTCAAATAAAGGCAAAGCAGAAACATGCTTAGCCCCTTCACGCCCAGACATTTCCTTGGCTATAAAAAATTGTCTGTTGTTAGCCATAAAACTACGGGAAACTAACTGAATATACCAAATAAACTAGAGGACAAGGATACAAAACAGGACATATCTATAAAACATTGCTTATAGTCACTACAAATCGTCTAATGGTGGCCAAATTACAGGGGAAATTACGTTCTGGGCCTCAAGGGGTTAATGAATGCAGTTTCTATCACTGCATATATTATCCTGCTACCTGAACACTAGACACTGAATGGGAGGGGCAAGGATGTGAGGTGGGAGTAAATACTGCAGTGGTGATGAGCTGCACTGTGATGATATAGTGTTCTCGAGCTATCCTCAAGACTCGGATAGAAGATCTGATATGTAGGCAGAACACATAACAGGACATCACTATTGTAACTGTGGCGTATTACTTTCAAGATTGAGGATTTTTTTTAATTTGATACGAGCATATGTTCCTTCAGCCTCCATTGAAAGCTGGAAATGTAAGATTGGGGTATACCTTGATATTTGTACCCATGTCTGACAGCAGTTATCCTTGCCCCTGTAGGTGAGATGTAAGAATGGGGTATACCTTGATATTTGTACCCATGTCTGACTGGTTACCCTTGCCCCTGTAGGTGAGATGTAAGAATGGGGTATTCCTTGATATTTGTACCCATGTCTGACTGGTTACCCTTGCCCCTGTAGGTGAGATGTAAGAATGGGGTATACCTTGATATTTGTACCCATGTCTGACTGGTTACCTTTGCCCCTGTAGGTGAGAGGTAAGAATGGGGTATACCTTGATATTTGTACCCATGTCTGACAGCAGTTATCCTTGCCCCTGTAGGTGAGATGTAAGAATGGGGTATACCTTGATATTTGTACCCATGTCTGACTGGTTACCCTTGCCCCTGTAGGTGAGATGTAAGACTGGAGTATACCTTGATATTTGTACCCATGCCTGACAGCAGTTATCCTTGCCCCTGTAGGTGAGATGTAAGAATGGGGTATACCTTGATATTTGTACCCATGTCTGACTGGTTACCCTTGCCCCTGTAGGTGAGATGTAAGACTGGAGTATACCTTGATATTTGTACCCATGCCTGACAGCAGTTATCCTTGCCCCTGTAGGTGAGATGTAAGAATGGGGTATACCTTGATATTTGTACCCATGTCTGACAGCAGTTATCCTTGCCCCTGTAGGTGAGATGTAAGACTGGGGTATACCTTGATATTTGTACCCATGTCTGACAGCAGTTATCCTTGCCCCTGTAGGTGAGATGTAAGAATGGGGTATACCTTGATATTTGTACCCATGCCCTGACAGCAGTTATCCTTGCCCCTGTAGGTGAGATGTAAGACTGGAGTATACCTTGATATTTGTACCCATGTCTGACTGGTTACCTTTGCCCCTGTAGGTGAGATGTAAGAATGGGGTATACCTTGATATTTGTACCCATGCCTGACTGGTTACCCTTGCTCCTGTAGGTATGGCCACTTCTCGGGCATCAACAGGAAGGTGCAGCTTAAGTATCAACCGAGGGGATGGAAGAGGCGTTCGAGCAGCGAGGAAGGTGAGAGTTAGTTTAGTGAGTTAATAGTTAATAAGTTAATAGTTAATAATATGACTGCCATCTCTTCTCCATTATCCTTTAAATAGAATGGACCTTCAGATATACAGACGGATGCAGGCGTCTAGTATTTATTTCAGCCTTACGTAAACCATCAGAGTCTTTTAATTGTATGTTGTTATCAGGTGAAGGCGACGGCGCAGCGGTGACTCTCCGGCTACCACACACTCGTCTCTGCTTTCTTCCGTATCATCAAAGTTCTCCATTAGCGGACATTCTCCCGGAATCCCCGTCCTTCTCCCTGGAAAATTTAACCTCCTTCCTCCAACAAATCCATATCCTACATCTGATCTAACCATCCTGCTGTAACATTCCGTTCTTTCCCCTTCCCTCATCGTTTCACTATTATTCTTTAACCCTGACCCTTTATATGCTTTGCCATAGTGCCATATGACCTCTGATGGCTGGCACATTCACCTTTTAGGCATTAAATCAATCAATCAATCTCCATAATCCTTGAAATAGAACTACCTTTTTAAATATACAAACTGATGCCGGTAGCAGAGTGGTTAGCGTCACCGAGTGGCGTTCTCGAAGACCAGAGTTCGATCCCGAGTGAGACCCATAAATCCACTTTAAATATTTCTGTACAGTCGAGTGGCCTAAGAACACCCACATGCTGCCCATTAACTCTGCCTTCGATGGCGAGTGCATCGGAGGACACAGGGCGGCGGCATGAGCCTCTAATCACAGGCGTCACTATAACAATCCTGCCTGCGCCACCACGGGCGAGGGCCAACCATCACAGCCCTCAAGTGAACCTCCAGGGCCTGCCATCCCACCCCTGGAGCTCACTGCCTACACGCGCTATAGGCCTCGATGTAAAAAAAAAAAAAAAAAAAAAAAAAAGTGTTTAGCATTTATTTCAGCCTTTTATCTGCCACCAGAGTTGTTTACTTGTTACATTAGCTGTTATTTTGTGAAGGTAACACTAAGTAACCCTTGCCTGTGTCACCCCGGCAGGAGACTCGCCGCGGGAACCCTCGCTGGTGCTGATCCTGAAGTGGGGCGGCGAGCTGACCCCCGCCGGCCGGATGCAGGCGGAGGAGTTTGGAAAGATCTTCAGGTGCATGTATCCCGGTGGCCAAGGTACTGATGGGGGGGGGAGGGGAGGTGTGGCTATGAGGGGGAGGGGTGGCTAGAAGGGGGAGGGGTGGATAGAAGGGGGAGGGGTGGATAGGTGTGGGAGGGGTAAGGGTAAGGGGAGACATTAGGTACTGCTGAGGGGGAGGATAGGTGCGGGAGAGGATAGGTAAGGGGAGACATTAAGGTACTGTTGGGGAGGATAGGTTGGCAGGGAAAGGATAGGTAAGGCAGGGGAGGATAGGTAGGGAGGAGGAGAATAGCTAGGGAGTGGGAGGATAGATGGGGCAGGGGAGGATAGCTAGGGAGTGGGAGGATAGATGGGGCAGGGGAGGATAGCTAGGGAGTGGGAGGATAGGTAGGGAGGAGGAATAGCTAGGGAGTGGGAGGATAGATGGGGCAGGGGAGGATAGGTAAGGCAGGGTAGGATAGTGGGGCAGGGAGGATATGTGAGGCAGGGAAGGATAGGTGAGGCAGAGGAAGGATAGTGAGGCAGGGAGGATAGATGGGGAGGGAGGATAGGTACGGAGGGAAAGGATAGCTAGGGAGGAGGAGGATAGATGGGGCAGGGGAGGATAGGATAGGTGTGAGTGGGAGAATAGCTAGGGAGTGGAAGGATAGGTGATGCAGAGGAAGGATAGGTGATGCAGAGGAAGGATAGGTGAGGCAGAGGAAAGGATAGATGAGGCAGGGGAAAGGATAGATGGGGCAGGGGAGGATAGGATAGGTAATGGAGGGAAAGGATAGATGGGGCAGGGAAGGATAGGGCGGGAAAGGGAGGGAGGATAGGAGGGGGGGGGTCCCATAGCTACACATACGCAGGGTCGAAACGCCTCATTACAAATACCACATTCACCGTAACCCAAATTAACTCCGTATCATTAACATCTTAATTGCTCCTTGTAATTCCGTCACTTAATTAGCAATAGCACATCCTTCATACTAATTACGTATTCGGGATTTCCTAATAGAGGTTCACCCTTACCTAGATTGCCATAGTGATTTTAGAATTAATTTCTCACCCTTTGTGTAGTTTGCTGTTAACTCTTTGCCAGAATTCTTACCTATAGCCTATTTTTTTCAACAAGGTAAAAATTCCATTCTTTCATAAGGCCCCATGCTTACTATGATGCCTCTGTTTACCTGATATTATGGTGAACTATGGTAAAGGGCAGCTGACATGTAGAAGAAGTGTAGTATTCCCTTCTCCTGGCATCAAATATCAGCAGTAAGCAGCAAGGGGGCAGGATTTTTCGCCTTGTTCAAAAAAATCGAGTGTAGGAAATTATTTTGCTAACTTGCATTTTAGTGTTGATTCTTTGCGTATTTATATTATTATTTTGTATAGTATTCCCCCACTATGTGTCGCTGTTTCAATGGTCAGTAGTATTCAGTAACTGTCGTAGATATAGTAGTCCTCAGTAACTGTCGTAGATATAGTAATCTCTTGATATTTACCAAGTTCATTATAATCCTCATCGGGAAGACATAAGAACATCAGAAAATAAGGAAGCTACAAGAGGCTGGGAGACCTTTTTTATTTTTATTTACATCACAAAGGACTGACCAAGAACACAAAAGCCTACACGTGGTAGTTCCTGTTACTTAACACTACCTACATCCACCTTTCATCCCCATCCATGAAATAAATCCAGCCTCCTTTTAAAGCTCCCTAATGACTCCGCACTAACTACTTACCTAACGACTGAGTCCATTCAAATCATCTACCACCCTATTTGTATTGTATATACAGCTAAGTATTAATTATCCGACCTTGGGGGGACCGAAGGTAGGTCGGATAATTGGAATAGTCGGATGCTCGGATATCACAGTAACCATAAACGTAAGGACAAAATGGTATAGAACATAAAAGATGCAGCTCTTGAAGGCCGATCCAGTGGTAGACGCGAAAGTAAAATTCATGCATAAATAAAGCCACAAATCAATGTTCTCTAAAATTTATTAAAAAAAACGAAGTAAAATAAATGGCCAAAACAAGACACAATGTGGTGGTGAAAAAAGTCGGTTGTTTGGACAAGTTGGATGTTTGGAGGTCGGATGTTGGGAATTTGGCTGTAACTACACTACGTATAAAGCCGTAATATCAAGAGACTACTGTATATGCATGTGTAGCGTAGCGTATATTAGCCGAGCTGATTCTTCCGTAGCCGCCTATAGTCTATTTTTTTAACGAGGCAAAAATTCCATGCTATCTAAAGGTCTCATGCTTAAAATGATGCCTCTGTTTACCTGATACTATGGTTAACTATGATAAAATACAACTGAAATTTAGAAGAAGCGTAGTATTCCCTTCTCCTGGCATCAAATATCAGTCAGTGAGCAGCAAGGGGGCAGGATATTTTGCCTAGTTAAAAAAAAAAAAATATAACGCTACAAGGCTTAGACCGCCCATCCCATCGCCCATCAGCCCATCAGCCCTTCAGCCCATCAGCCCTTCAGACTAACATTTCCCGACTCGGACTTGCACGGCACTGGGCAACGGCTACAAAACGGCTACAAAACGGCTACACCACTGGCACAACGAGGGAGACGAAACATTAAATACCGAAATGTTTCTACTAAATCATACTTTTAGTTATCAAATCAATTACGAGCTTGAATACGTGTTTCTTGGAATATATACGTGTTTGAATACTCGCCGTGTTTAACCCCTTGAGACCCAGAACGTAATTTCCATTGTCATTCGGGTACCATGAGACAGTATTTGTAGTGACTATAAGCAATATTGAATAGCTATGACCTGTTGAGTATCCTTGTCGACTAACTAATTTGGTATATTCGTTGCTTTTTGTAATGTCATGGCTAACAACAGACAATTTTTTATAGTTTATAGCAAAGGTAAGATCTGGGCGTGAAGGGGTTAAACCTATAGCAGTGTTATTATTTGCGGGATGTCAGTGTTTTTCCTTGTCCGTGGCTATTCCTGTCCCTCAGTGGCCAGTGATGTACAGTTGTGTAGCCTGTAGCTCAGGGTCATAATTGTGGTTAAGACACCCAGCTATGCTAGGCCCTCACAGAGACACCAAGGACTCTGATTCAGAAAGTTCATACCTCGCACTCTCTCTGTTTAGTGTGAATTATAAATAACAACAACATTGATTTCGTAAGCTTACCCCCTTGAGACCCAGAACGTAATTTCCATTGTAATTTAGGCACCATTAGACGATTTTGAGTGACTATAAGCAATATTTTATAGCTATAACATGTTTAGTATCCTTATCCACTAACTAATTTGGTATATTCAGTGACTTTTTG
The DNA here is from genome assembly GCA_016584305.1 of Chionoecetes opilio. Classification (NCBI taxonomy): domain Eukaryota; kingdom Metazoa; phylum Arthropoda; class Malacostraca; order Decapoda; family Majidae; genus Chionoecetes; species Chionoecetes opilio. Next base: position 545,423 of record JACEEZ010008518.1, on the reverse strand, counting down.
TAATTTTATGGCTCGACAATAGACACTTTTTTATAGCCAAGGAAAGATCTGGGCGTGAAGGGGTTAATGGTCTTGGTTTTCATAATGTTTTTCAGTGTAAACTCTAAAGCAACATTAATTACTTATCTGAAGTCTTTCATCAATATCTTGCTTTACTTAACATGAATTTAAGGATATTTTAATTTGATTTATTTGCTAGATATTTGCATGCATTTTTTTTTAATACTTTTTTTGTTGTGGTTAATTTCAATACTTTTCAGGTTTTTTATTATTATTATTATTATTATTATACAAAAAGGGATGAAGAGTGATGATTTTTTTGTGCCATGATGTTTTTGAAATTTGAGATAGCTGTAGTGAAGGGTTTGTTTATGTTCTCAGCAGAATTGACTGCCTATCAATACTCCAAGTGATTATAATGACAGATTAAATTCAACACATAGCAATTAAATCCACATTCCTCTTTCTCACACACACACAAAAATAGGGCTTTAAATTTTGCAGCAAGGAGATATGTAACCAGAATTTTTTTTAATCAGAGAAGCCACAGGTACACATGCTAATTTTTGTTAACCCCTTGAGACCCAGAACGTAACTTCCATTATAATTTGGCTACCACTAGACGATCTTCAGTGAATATAAGCAATAATTTATAGCTATGACCTGCTAAGTATCCTTGTCCACTAACTAATATGGTACCAGTGACTTTTTTTAATTTCATGGTGGCTAACAACAGACACTTTTATATAGCCAAGGAGATATCTGGGTGTGAAGGGGTTACTATGTAGACATACCTGAGATTAAGTACCTCCATGTTTATCCCTGCTAATACCTATACCAGCATGTCTTTGGTGCTGTGCCCTCCCCCGTGCCTTAGCCAGCCCCTTGAAACTAAGTATTGCTCACCAGCTTACGTGTGTGGACATCCTGGTCACCCCTTAACTACAGGTAGGCCTCATTTCTGTTACCATGGATTTGACTTTGATTTTTTTTCTCCTATTTTCTATCTAAACAGCTGAATTTTTATGTAGAGCTTTTTAGACCCTTAAGGAGTTCACACAAGATATGAGGAAGGGCTTCAAATATTCTCCCAACGCCAGCACCATCAGTGTGTGTGTGCGTGTGTGTGTGTCCCCCTGAAGTGAGGTGTCCCCCTGAAGTGAGGTGTCCCCCTGAAGTGAGGTGTCCCCCTGTAGTGAGGTGTCCCCCTGAAGTGAGGTGTCCCCCTGAAGTGAGGTGGCCCCCTGAAGTGAGGTGTGCCCCTGTAGTGAGGTGTCCCCCTGAAGTGAGGTGTCCCCCTGAAGTGAGGTGTCCCCCTGTAGTGAGGTGTCCCCCTGAAGTGAGGTGTCCCCCTGTAGTGAGGTGTCCCCCTGAAGTGAGGTGTCCCCCTGAAGTGAGGTGTCCCCCTGTAGTGAGGTGTCCCCCTGAAATGAGGTGTCCCCCTGAAGTGAGGTGTCCCCCTGAAGTGAGGTGTCCCCCTGTAGTGAGGTGTCCCCCTGAAGTGAGGTGTCCCTGTAGTGAGGTGTCCCCTGAAGTGAGGTGTCCCCTGTAGTGAGGTGTCCCCCTGAAATGAGGTGTCCCCCTGAAGTGAGGTGTCCCCCTGAAGTGAGGTGTCCCCCTGTAGTGAGGTGTCCCCCTGAAGTGAGGTGTCCCCCTGAGATGAGGTGTCCCGCTGAGGTGGTGTCTAAGGACGGGGTGCCCTGACAAGGTGTTGTGCTGTGTTTCAGAACGGTCAGAGAGGATTGACGATTCAGTGACTGGATGTGAGTAATGAGCTACTGTGTGTGTGTCATGCTGTGCCTTCCTGCTCTGTGCTCGGGAGTGGCTGGCCTGTAGGGGGAGAGCCTAGTGGTCTCCAGGCAGTCAGTGATAGAGAGCGCAACCTTGGTCATTCACAAGATTATGCTACGCGGCAAGGCAAGCCATGGCAGTGTTGGTGTGGACTGCTTTCACGTAACTTATGAATATTTTTAACGTAGAAGCTGGCCTTTTTAAGTTTTGCTGGCAGGGTGTGATGAGTTGTTATGAAGAATTATGTCATATGCGTCATTCAATGTAACCTTGGATATTTTAGTGACTGGTCAAAATAACTGTGAAAAAGACCGTCTGCTGTAAGGCACTAATTAGCAGTCAGTGTCTTGTCTGTAAGTAACCTCGAAATGAAGGACCATAAATCTTCTTGGTGAGGAAAAATCTCATTCATTTAAGGTTTAAAGCTGTGTAGAATTGTCTGTCATTTGCAAGGCACGGGAGTGAAGGGCAGGGGTGTTTGCCTCAAGACGGGGGCGTCAGAACCTCACATTGATGCCCTGCTATAGGGGAGAGCGGGGCAGGTTGCATCGAGGGCAGGTTGCATCATGGCCTCTTAACTCGCATGCTATCACACGTACATCTCTACATATACTACTACTACATACTACTACTACTACTACTACTATACTACTACTACTACTACTACTACTTACACTACTACTACTACTATCTACTACTACTAACTACTACTACTACTACTACTACTACTACTACTACTACTATACTACTACTACTATACTACTACTACTACTACTACTACTACTACTACTACTACTACTACTACTACTACTACTATACTACTACTACTACTACTAACTAACTACTACTACTACTACACTACTACTATACACTACTACTACTACTACTACTACTACTACTACTACTACTACTACTACTAACTACTACTATAAACTACTACTATAAACTACTACTAACTACTACTAACTAACTACTACTACATTACTACTACACTACTACTACTACTACTACTACTCACTACTACTACTCTATACTACTACTATACACTACTACTACTACTACTACACTACAAACAATAATAATACATACACAAACGTGAATGCGAGTTAATAACAATGATCATACACTACACTACGACCATACTGACACTACTCTCCCTACTAGACCTCCCGTATACTATCTTTACACTACCTTGAATTCTAGCTCCTGCAGTAATCAATAATAAACCATAAATAGAGTGGCTGATAACGCATCAAACTTGTGAATGACCGAGGTTGTTTTAAAGTAGTTAACAATAATATACTTTAATTAAACACGAACCATTCTGACACTGACAATGGCTGGGTATGGTGGCACCTTCCCTCTGTCAGACAATTCATTTCTTCTTAGAGACTGTCACTTTGTTTTGCAGACTTATTTCTCTGTTGTAGCCTGAAATCTGAGGTTTTAACGGCAGTGAATTGGACATCAACTTTTGACCTGGTGTTCCAAGCGGATAATTTAGCCTTCATCACGCTCTGAGTTGCACGACATAGTGGTCACGGCTACAACGCCATGGTAATGCTTGCACTCTGGCACCCAGCATTCATACAGCGTACAGTAAAACCTCTCATATTCGGACTAATTGGGCCAAGGAGTGGTCCGAGTAATGCAAGGATCCGAATAATGGGGGGATATGTAAAAAAAAAAATTTAAAAAAATAAAAAAATCTAGGTGTATATATTAGCTAGGAAATTTTGACCCCTAAAAAAAAAAAAAAAAAAAAAAAATTATAGGTGTATATATATTAGCTAGGAAATTTTGACCCCTAAAAAAAAAAAAAAAAAAAAAGCTCCGAATAATGTCGAAGTCCGAATAATGAGGGTCCGAATACGAGAGGTTTAACTGTAGAACCCTATTTCACCACCCTATTTCCAAGTAAATAGGGTGGTGAATGATTAAATAGGGTGGTGAATGATTAGCATGGTGTCAATCAGTCGTCAGGTGGTCAATGCGGAGTCTATTGGGGTCTTTAAAAGGAGTCTGGATAAATTCATGGATGGGTAAGAGAGGTGGATATAGGTAGTGTTAAGTAACAGGAACTACCTCGTGTAGGTCTCACGGCCTCTTGTAGCTTCCTTATTTTCTTATGTTTCTTATGATGCAAGATGATAGCCAGATGCAAGCGTTACCATGGGTGTTGCGCGTGACCCTGCCTGACCTGACCTGACGGGCTGCAAGACAATTAGACAGTGGCTTTAGTGATGACTGAATAATTATTAGACAAGAATAAGATTGTGTCAAGTTTTGGTAGAGAAGAAATTGTTTGTTTGTTTTGTTTTGCTTATTTTATGTTGGGTGTGCTATCTCTCTCTCTCTCTCTCTCTCTCTCTCTCTCTCTCTCTCTCTCTCTCTCTCTCTCTCTCTCTCTCTCCTCTCTCTCTCTCTCTCTCTCTCTCTCTCTCTCTCTCTCTCTCTCTCTCTCTCTCTTCTCTCTCTCTCTCCTCTCTCTCCTCTCTCTCTCTGTCTGTCTCTGTCTCTGTCTGCTTCCTCTGCTCTCTCTCTCTCTCTCTCTCTTTCTCCTTCTCGTCTCCTCGCTCTCGCTCTCCTCTCTCTCGCTCTCTCTCTCTCTCCCTCTCTCTCTCTCTCTCTCTCTCTCTCTCTCTCTCTCTCTCTCTTCCTCTCTCTCTCTCTCTCTCCTCTCTCTCTCTCTCTCTCTCTCTCTCTCTCTCTCTCTCTCTGCTGTGATTTTGAAAGATTTACGCGATTTGTGAAGCAATGCTTTTTTTCTTTTTTAAGCTGTACCAAAGTATGATCTCTCTCTCTCTCTCTCTCTCTCTCTCTCTCTCTCTCTCTCTCTCTCTCTTCTCTCTCTCTCTCTCGCTCTCCCTCTCTCTCTCTCTCTCTCTCTCTCTCTCTCTCTCTCTCTCTCTCTCTCTCCTCTCTCTCTCTCTCTCTCTCTCTCTCTCTCTCTCTCTCTCTCTCTGAATAGCACATGTTTGATAATGAAAACCCTTTAAAAAATACAAATTGTTCAGAAAATTCAGAAAAAATGAAAAATAAAATAGAAATAAATCCATTGGGCAGAACGACTGTGTGTGTGTGTATGTATGTATGTGTGTGTGTGTGTGTATGTATGTGTGTGTGTGTGTGTATGTATGTGTGTGTGTGTGTTTGTATCAGGGCGTCCATTCTTTTACTGCTCTCAAATTCACTTTTCTTTTAATACTTTGGACCCGATGGCTGTGTTGTGCTTCTCTAAGACACCACCCAACCTGTACCACCAAGGGTTACCTGTACATACAACCATACATAGCCGAGGGATCATTATTATATGTCATAGCAAAATAGCATGTGTTTCCCAAGCATGCTAGCTCAGGGTGGCTGCTGATTGCTTCTCCCCGCACTGTTGTCTTGTAGATATCCTCTCATGGCCTTGTCTATAAGCTTTAACCCCTTGAGGCCCAGAACGTAATTGTAATATAACTACCATTATACAATTTTTTAGTTAATATAAGTAATATGTAATAGATATGACCTATTTAGTATCCTTGTCCACTAAATAATTTGGTATATTCAGTGACTTTTCGTAATTTTATGGCGCGACAACGTACGGTTTTTTATAGCCGAGGAAAGATCTGGGCGTGAAGGGGTTAAAGGGCTTTGTTTTTTGGGTCAAGCTTCCACCACTTTGGGAAACCTATCATACCATGGTTATGTTTATGAGTCTGCATTGCATTCCTCTGTCCTGCCTAGAGCCTTGGCGCACCACTGCTTGGGAGCGACACCGTGGAGGATCTGAGACAAGAGCCTGTATTCTATCTATACATACAGACACTCAGAAGTACAGTGTATATGTGCAGGTTGAAGTTCCCAAACTCGGCAACCTCGGGACCAGCGCCGAGCCGAGTAATGGAATTTTCCGACTTTTAGAACGTAGATATATTAAGGGGAAAAAAAGCATAACAAAATCACACAAAATAACAGTGTACACAACTCTACAGTCACAACACCACTGAACAATAACAACAAACAAATCGGCGGGAGAAACCAAGCGGCCTAGTGTGGTGGCACCTATCGGCCGACCCGGCAACTACGCGCCGGGTTTTGGGTGTTCTGCCGTGTTTTGGAAAATCCGGAACCAGAGCCGAGTTTTGGGTGTTGCCGAGTTTGGGAACTTCAACCTGTGGTGTAATAAGCATAAATACACGAAGAGCCACTAAGCCAAGAGGTATATGAGGCGCTTATTTCAGAAAGCCGATAAGCGCCATCAATTAAAAACTCAGAAAAAGGCTTCAAAATGTTCCAATGTTCAAAATCTCATCTTTTGAACATTGAAATATTTTGAAGTTTTTTTATTGATGGCGCTTATTGACTTTGTGAAATAAGCGCCTCGTTTATGTTCATTACAATAGCTGCTGTGCTGGTCCAGGCTAGCAGGCTGGGTGGCGGGACGGTGGTCGTTGGTGCCGGGAACTGTCGCCGTTCGGAACTCTCGCCACCGTGGTCGAGTGTTCTAATTCTTGATATTACAGGACCCAATCAATATATACATTTCATCAGGTTTATCCCGTGTTTGTGGCATTCATGGCTTAAATACCAGCAATAGCTTGATCAGTGAGGTGCCAATTCCAGGTTAGGTTAAAATTTCCACGTCGGCGAGAGCGAGCGAGAATTTCCATCGGCGACGGTTCCATAAACCTTTTCACTCCATCACTGTTTCGGGGGTGATGGCTGTGGTGTTTCTCCTCACGATGACAGGGACAGTAAAGCCTCAATGCCGGGTGACTCATGGACGTCAGATGACCTTTCAAACTAGTCTTTAACAAAGGTGGGCACCAAACCGTTAATCCGTTAATCGTTAATTCACCAAGTTAACATTTTCGTTAACGATTTAACTTTTAGTTAACTTTGGAAATCATTATCGGACTAATTAACTTCCGTTACATTTAACTTCCGTTAACTCAAGTCCGCTAACACAATTTGTTTTAGTTTAATACTAATATTGTGTTTCATTTAAGGTTTTTTTCACCTTTTCTGGCTGTAAAAGCCTTTACAAACCTAAAACAGGGACAAAACTATGAAATCTGCCTTTTTTAGGTTTTTTTTAAAGTTAAAACTATAAAATCAGCCTTTTCTTAGTTTTTTTTTAAAGTTAAAACCATAAAATCTGCCTTTTTTTTTAACTAAAGCAAAAAAAACTAGTTTTTTGGTTCTAAAGCCCTTAAAAAAACCCATAAAGGCTGATTTTATAGTTTTGGCACTTTACAAAGGTGTTTTTAGGTGGTTTTAGAGCAAAAACAGATTTTCTTTTCTATAATAGAAATTAACGTTAACGGTTTATCGATAACTTCCGTTACATTTTTAAAGAATTAACTGATTAACGGTTAACAAAGTTAACTTTTTGATTAACGGCGCCACCACTGGTCTTTACTTTGTGCCATGGCAGAGATTCTTAACCCCTTGAGACCCAGAACGTCATTTTCATTGTAATTTGACCACCATTAGATTACAAAAATAACAATAGAAAAAAATAATAATAGTAATAATAAAAAATAATAATAACAAAAATATATAAGTAAATAAATAAATAATCCATTGAGGTGCCCCCCCCTCCCCCCCCCCAGGCGAGTACGCGGGAACGCAGGGCCTGGGACTGCTCCGCCTGCACTCCACCTACCGCCACGACCTCAAGATCTACGCCAGCGACGAGGGGCGGGTGCAGATGACGGCCGCCGCCTTTGCCAAGGGTCTCCTGGCGCTGGAGGGCGAACTGACGCCAATACTCGTACAGATGGTGAAGAGCGCCAACACCAATGGCCTTCTGGACAACGACTGTGACTCCTACAAACACCAAAACATGTGAGTCCTTATTGGTAACACACACACAGACACACACACACACTTCATTGTATATATAGGTATAGATTCAGATTAACATTTGGTTCTACTTTGGAGACAACTGTGTTCATTTCAGGGTAAAGAACACACACACACACACACACACACACACGTCATTTTATTGGTAACACACACACACACACACACACACCACTTTATATTAGGCATAGATTCAGATTAACATTTGGTCATACAGCTAAATATTAATTATCCGACCTTGGGGGGACCGAAGGTAGGTCGGATAATTGGAATAGTCAGATGTTCGGATATCACAGTAACCATAAACGTAAGGACAAAATGGTATAGCACATAAAAGATGCAGCTCTTGAAGGCCGATCCAGTGGTAGACGCGAAAGTAAAATCCATGCATAAATAAAGCCACAAATCAATGTTCTAAAAAAACTATATAAAAAAACGAAGTCAAATAAATGGCCAAAACAAGACACAATGTGGTGGTGAAAAAAGTCGGTTGTTTGGACAAGTCGGATGTTTGGAGGTCGGATGTTGGGAATTTGGCTGTACTTAGGAAACCGCTGCGTTCATTTCAGGTTAAGTAAAGAACATAAGACAATCAGGAACACACAGGTAAAGATAAAGTACGTACACACATACAGACACACACACATCATTCTATACATACAGGCATAGATTCAGATTAACATTTGGTTCTACTTAGGAAACAGCTGCGTTCATTTCAGGGTAAAGAACCGGCTGCACGAGGCGATGCAGCAGGACAGAGTGATGACGCAGGAGGACATGGACAAGCTCAACCCCACCAACTCACGCTCCATCTCCACGGCTCTCCAGTTTATCCAGAACCCCGTCCAGATGTGCGAACACGTCTTTTCGCTCATACAGAAGCTGAACGTACGCATCAAGATCAGGAAGGGAGACTTAAAGACCAAAGGTAGGGTTAGGACTCCAACCACAGCCTCACTTTGTAAATATTGGCCTCACATATAGTACATCTATTGGCCTTATATTACAACTTGTTGGAAATAATCTCAGTATTATAATAGACAGCTAAGTATTAATTATCTGACCTTGGGGGGACCGAAGGTAGGTCGGATAATTGGAATAGTCGGATGTTCGGATATCACAGTAACCATAAACGTAAGGACAAAATGGTATAGAACATAAAAGATGCAGCTCTTGAAGGCCGATCCAGTGGTAGACGCCAAAGTAAAATTCATGCATAAATAAAGCCACAAATTAATGTTCTCAAAAAACTTTAAAAAAACGAAGTAAAATAAATGGCCAAAACAAGACACAATGTGGTGGTGGAAAAAGTCGGTTGTTTGGACAAGTCGGATGTTTGGAGGTCGGATGTTGGGAATTTGGCTGTACTGTACATAGAGAGGCTAATAACAATATCGATATCACTTTGTACACAGTCTATCACTAGATACACGTGGCCTTAACTCTAGACGTAGCAGAGAAATAGCCTCGTCAGTCTTAACACCTGCCCCTAGGATATCAGGGAAGGCACAGCAACCACGCACAGACTAGTAGTATGTGTGTACAATCTTATATTCCTCTCCCAGTGTAAACCATATCATGGAAAGCATAAGAAATTGAGGATTACATGAATTATGGGAACAAACGTCATCTTTAGAACAAGAAGTTTTTTACATTTGTGCCTATAGCGCCTGTAGGCAGTGGTGACCCAGGGTTCGGATGGTAGGCTCTGGAGGTTCACTTGAGGGCTGTGATGGTTGGTCCTCGCCCGTGGTGACGCAGGCAGGATTCTTATAGTGACGCCTGTGATTAGAGGCTCATGCCGCCCCCCTGTGTCCTCCCATGCACTCGCAATCGAAGGTAGAGTTGATGGGCAGCATGTGGGTGTTCTTAGGCCACTCGACGGTGCAGAAAGGTTTTGGGTTTCTTCGGGGATCGAACTCGGGTCACCGAGAACGCCAGTCGGAGACGCTGACCACTCCGCTACCGCCTCCCCTAAGTAACGGATTCAAGCTGGAAAAGCGCAGATTTAAAAAAGAAATAGGGAAAAACTGGTTCACAAATAAAGTGGTAAGTGATTGGAATGGACTCAGTCGTCAGGTAGTTAGTGCAGAGTCATTAGAGAGCTTTAAAGGGAGGCTGGATAAATTCATGGATGGGGATGAAAGGTGGATGTAGGTAGTACAGGTTGAAGTTCCCAAACTCGGCAACCTCGGGACCAGCGCCGAGCCGAGTAATGGAATTTTCCGACTTTTAGAACGTAGATATATTAAGGGGAAAAAAAGCCTGAAAATCACATGAAAAAAATTCCTGGACGTTTGGGAGCCATAATACCAATAACAGACCTGTAGAAGTACACAAAATAACAGTGTACACAACTCTACAGTCACAACACCACTGAACAATAACAACAAACAAATCGGCGGGAGAAACCAAGCGGCCTAGCGTGGTGGCACCTAGCGGCCGACCCGGCAACTACGCGCCGGGTTTTGGGTGTTCTGCCGGGTTTTGAAAAATCCGGAACCATAGCCGAGTTTTGGGTGTTGCCGAGTCTTGGGATGCCGAGTTTGGGAACTTCAACCTGTATTAAGTTACAGGAACTACCACGTGTAGGTCTCACGGCCTCTTGTAGCTTCCTTATGTTCTTATGTTCACTATTACAGAACTCCCCCTGTACCACGGTGAGTCTTGGGAGCTGATGCAGAGGCGCTGGGCCAAGCTGGAGAAAGACTTTAGAACCAAGAACACCAAGTTTGACATCTCCAAAATCCCGGACATCTATGACTGCATCAAGTACGACCTCCAGCACAACAACCACACCCTCCAGTTTGAACACGCCGAGGAGCTGTACAAGTGTGCCAAGTACCTCGCCGATGTGGTCATTCCACAGGTAAGGAGAACATAAGAACATTAGACTGCTTTAGGGATGGCTAGGCACGTATGCATAAACAATGTATCAATTACGTATCATTCATAAAATACTTATTGGGTTAATGACGTAGGGATAGTTATAGTGTTTTATAGAAGGGCTTATGATAGGCTTGTGTTAAGCTTTGTGGCAATAGTTAAGAACACAAGAACATAAGGAAGCTTAGGTAATGTGACAATGTTGAGGGGAAGGACATTTTATTTCACTTTGTATGTCTTTGATCCAGCTTAAGATGTCCATAGGCCTAGGTGGGCGCGATAACGAAAAAATGTATCACGATAACCGATAAATCGATAACGATAACCTTATCGGCGATAACCGATAATCGATAACTGGCGATAAATTTATCGCCCAATAAGGCGATAACCGATAAATCGATAAATCCAAAATTCCGATACTAGCGATAACGATATTGATATTTTAAATAAAAAATCTTAAATGCTATCAGTAAACTGTTAGAAAACCCTTCATTTACCTTGTGCACACTAATTAATATCTTCTAAATTCAATGTTTGTCCTGTCTCTTCACTAATGAAAAGTACTGTTTTTAAGTCAAAACAGTACTTTTAAAAACGTCTGACAGCTGGTGAGAGACTGGAGCTGAGCGAACATTTTGAGAAGACGTCAAGACGGTCAGCTGGGTTTAGACCGTTGTTCGGTTCCCAGCGGGGACCTGCCTATTTCTGCCTCCAAGGCACGCGTGGCGCGCCCCTGTGCTAAACTGGAACCAAAAAATATAATTATCGATTATCGCTAGCTTGGAACCAAAAGTATCGGCAATACCAATGAATCGATAACGCGGGAAAAAAAAATATCGGATAAACCGATAACCCGATATCATTATCGCGATAATTTATCGCGATAACGCCCACCTATGTCCATAGGTAATAAGAACACAAGAACATAAGGAAGCTATAAGAGGCTGTGAGACCTACACGTGGTAGTTCTTGTCACTTAACACTACCTACATCCACCTTTCATCCCCAGCCATGAATTTATCCAGCCTCCTTTTAAAACTCCCTAATGACTCTGCACTAACCACCACCATGTCAAAGATTAATACTTCATCTAATATTAACCCCTTCACGCCCAGATCTTTCCTTGGCTATATCAAATTGTCTGTTCTTAGCCATAAAAGTACGAAAAGTAACTGAATATACCAAATTAGTTAGTGGACAAGGATACTAAACAGGTCATATCTATTAAAATATTGCTTATAGTCACTAAAAATCGTCTAATGGTAGCCAAATTACAATGGAAATTACGTTCTGGGCCTCAAGGGGTTAAGGTTTTGATACTTCCTTGTACTTGAAGTAAACCACAGCCCTGACTGTCTGTATGTTGCCCTGACTGCCTGTATGTTGCCCTGACTGTCTGTATGTTTCCCTGACTGTCTGTATGTTGCCCTGACTGCCTGTATGTTGCCCTGACTGTCTGTATGTTTCCCTGACTGCCTGTATGTTTCCCTGACTGCCTGTATGTTGCCCTGACTGTCTGTATGTTGCCCTGACTGCCTGTATGTTGCCCTGACTGTCTGTATGTTGCCCTGACTGTCTGTATGTTTCCCTGACTGCCTAAGTGTTTCCCTGACTGTCTGTATGTTTCCCTGACTGTCTGTATGTCTTCCCAGGAGTATGGAATCACGCCGCAGGAGAAGATGGCCATCAGTCAGGGCATCTGCACTCCCCTGCTCAAGAAGATTCGCGCCGATCTTCAACGCAACATTGGGGAGGAGGAGAGTGAAGAGAACGCCGGAGAAAGTATCAATAGACTAAATCCAGTGTAAGTTGTCAGTAGGTTAAATCCAGTGTTAGTTGTCAGTAGGTTAAATCCAGTGTTAGTTGTCAGCCAAGGTTATTTTACATATATTGACTTTCACTGGAAATTAATATAGCTAGGAAATTTCGACCCTAAAAAAAAAAAAAAATCTAGGTGTATATAAAGCTAGGAAATTTCGACCCCTAAAAAAAAAAAAAAAAAAAAAAAAAAAAAATCTAGGTGTAGGTACATATAGCTAGGACATTTCGACCCTAAGAAAAAAAAAAAAAAAAAAAAAAAAAAATCTAGGTGTAGGTATATATAGCTAGGAAATTTCGACCCCCAAAAAAACAAAGGTAGGTCCGAATAATGTCAAAGTCCGAATAATGAGGGTCCGAATACGAGAGGTTTTACAGTATCATTTTATCTACCATTTGACCTATCTATCTATCTATGCCTATCTATCTATCAACACCTATCAATAATTTCATCTACATTATAATTCTCTTCATGTTGTTGTTGTTGTTGTTGTTGTTGCTGAGCGGTGTTATGCATTTCAGAAACAGTTATCATTTTGGTGCAGTGTCCTAAATCCAGTGTTCTAATTACGAATAATGTTCCAATTCTGACGTACTTATTACTAGAGCTCCATTCAGGTTCTTATGCCGTACCTATTGCAGTGTGTATGTTCTGTGTACCATGTTCTGTCATCGTTCTGTACAGGTACTCACACGGGGTCAGCAGTCCCAGCCGTCATGTGAGGACCCGACTTTACTTCACCAGCGAGAGTCACATCCACTCGCTGCTCACTGTCTTGCGCTTCGGAGGACTCATTGATGTATGTACCCCTCTATATATACCTCATTGATGTATGTACCCCTCTATATATACCTCATTGATGTATGTACCTCTCTATATATATACCTCATTGATGTATGTACCCCTCTATATATACCTCATTGATGTATGTACCCCTCTATATATACCTCATTGATGTATGTACCTCTCTATATATACCTCATTGATGTATGTACCTCTCTATATATACCTCATTGATATATGTACCTCTCTATATACACCTCATTGATGTATGTACCTCTCTATATACACCTCATTGATGTATGTACCTCTATATATATACCTCATTGATGTATGTAAGTACCTCTCTATATATACCTCATTGATGTATGTACCTCTCTATATATACCTCATTGATGTATGTACCTCTCTATATATACCTCATTGATGTATGTACCTCTATATATACCTCATTGATGTATGTACCTCTCTATATATACCTCATTGATGTATGTACCTCTCTCTATATACCTCATTGATGTATGTACCTCTCTATATATACCTCATTGATGTATGTACCTCTATATATATACCTCATTGATGTATGTACCTCTATATATATACCTCATTGATGTATGTACCCCTCTATATATACCTCATTGATGTATGTACCCCTCTATATATACCTCATTGATGTATGTACCTCTATATATATACCTCATTGATGTATGTACCTCTCTATATATACTCATTGATGTATGTACCTCTATATATACCTCATTGATATATGTACCTCTCTATATACACCTCATTGATGTATGTACCTCTATATATACCTCATTGATGTATGTACCTCTCTATATATACCTCATTGATGTATGTACCTCTATATATACCTCATTGATGTATGTACCTCTATATATATACCTCATTGATGTATGTACCCCTCTATATATACCTCATTGATGTATGTACCTCTATATATATACCTCATTGATGTATGTACCTCTATATATACACCTCATTGATGTATGTACCTCTATATATACCTCATTGATGTATGTACCCCTCTATATATACCTCATTGATGTATGTACCTCTCTATATATACCTCATTGATGTATGTACCTCTATATATATACCTCATTGATGTATGTACCTCTATATATATACCTCATTGATGTATGTACCTCTCTATATATACCTCATTGATGTATGTACCTCTCTCTATATACCTCATTGATGTATGTACCTCTCTATATATACCTCATTGATGTATGTACCTCTCTATATATATACCTCATTGATGTATGTACCTCTATATATATACCTCATTGATGTATGTACCTCTATATATACCTCATTGATGTATGTACCTCTCTATATATACCTCATTGATGTATGTACCCCTCTATATATATACCTCATTGATGTATGTACCCCTCTATATATATACCTCATTGATGTATGTACCTCTCTATATATATACCTCATTGATGTATGTACCTCTCTATATATACCTCATTGATGTATGTACCTCTATATATATACCTCATTGATGTATGTACCTCTCTATATATACCTCATTGATGTATGTACCTCTCTATATATATACCTCATTGATGTATGTACCTCTCTATATATACCTCATTGATGTATGTACCCCTCTATATACACCTCATTGATGTATGTACCTCTATATATATACCTCATTGATGTATATACCTCATTGATGTATGTATTAGACCTCCTCTCCCTATTGTGTCTGGGTTAAACTTGATATTGATGAAACTCTTACATTTCCATTCCCCTGTCAAATCCATATGCCTTAACAAATAATCAAGGCTGATGGTAGGCATAGTAATAGGTACATATTTTCAACACGCAATTTCTACAGAACCCAATATTTATTTCTACAGAACCCAATATTTATGTCTACAGAACCCAATATTTATGTCTACAGAACCCCAAGGACGAGCAGTGGAACCGTGCCATGGACTACATCGGCGCCGTGTCTGAGCTAAACTACCTCAGCCAGATTGTGGTCATGCTTTACGAGGACCCCACTAAAGACCCCTCCTCCGACAACAGGTGCGTCCATTGGGAACCTGACAAACTATTACATGTCCTGGCAATGATGTGTTATAATATTTTTTCTGTCACTACTCAAGGTCTTGTTACATGTCCAGGCAATTCTTGTTCTTCAGTTTTTCCCATAATATTGTACGAGGTTAGACGGCCGATGATACGTTTCCAACTATCTATATTCATTGCCTCAACTTCTTCAATGCCCAATGCTGCCAGATCCTCTTCAACACACTGCCTCCATGTCTTCCTTGGTCTGCCCGGTGGATGGCGACCTGGCATTTCCACTCTAACAGCTCTCCCCAATGCCTCACCACCTTCTCTCCTCTTCACGTGCCCAAACCACCTCAATCGCCTTACTCTCACCTGGCATTTCCACTCTAACAGCTCTCCCCAATGCCTCACCACCTTCTCTCCTCTTCACGTGCCCAAACCACCTCAATCGCCTTACTCTCACCTGGCATGTCCACTCTAACAGCTCTCCCCAATGCCTCACACACACCTTCTCTCCTCTTCACGTGCCCAAACCACCTCAATCGCCTTACTCTCACCTGGCATTTCCACTCTAACAGCTCTCCCCCAATGCCTCACCACCTTCTCTCCTCTTCACGTGCCCAAACCACCTCAATCGCCTTACTCTCACCTGGCATTTCCACTCTAACAGCTCTCCCCAATGCCTCACCACTTCTCTCCTCTTCACGTGCCCAAACCACCTCCATCACCTTACTCTCACCTGGCATTTCCACTCTAACAGCTCTCCCCAATGCCTCACCACCTTCTCTCCTCTTCACGTGCCCAAACCACCTCAATCGCCTTACTCTCACCTGGCATTTCCACTCTAACAGCTCTCCCCAATGCCTCACCACCTTCTCTCCTCTTCACGTGCCCAAACCACCTCCATCGCCTTACTCTCACCTGGCATTCACTCTAATAGCTCTCCTCAATGCCTCACCACCTTCTCTCCTCTTCACGGGCCCAAACCACCTCAATTGCCTTACTCTCACCTGGCATGTCCACTCTAACAGCTCTCCCCAATGCCTCACCACCTTCCTCCTCTTCACGTGCCCAAACCACCTCCATCGCCTTACTCTCACCTGGCATTTCCACTCTAACAGCTCTCCCCAATGCCTCACCACCTTCTCTCCTCTTCACGTGCCCAAACCACCTCAATCGCCTTACTCTCACCTGGCATTTCCACTCTAATAGCTCTCCCCAATGCCTCACCACCTTCTCTCCTCTTCACGTGCCCAAACCACCTCCATCACCTTACTCTCACCTGGCATTTCCACTCTAACAGCTCTCCCCAATGCCTCAACCACCTTCTCTCCTCTTCACGTGCCCAAACCACCTCAATCGCCTTACTCTCAGCACTGTACTCGGCTCCTTCAATCCATATTTTCTTGCCATCTCTTCACTGGACACTTCATCTCTCCATGTGATCCCAGTCACTGTGAATCTGACAACTTATTACATCTCCAGGCAATGATGAGTTATAGTATTGTTTACATTACTACTCAAGGTGGATAAAAATGTACATTGATTATGATGATGATGATGATGATGAGTGTGGTGTGTGTTGCAGGTTCCACGTGGAGCTTCACTTCAGCCCGGGGGTGAACTGCTGCGTGCACAAAAACCTGCCGCCCGGGCCCGGCTTCAGGCCCAAGAGTCGCAACGAACCGGTGAGGGTGACGTCTGGCTGATGGGGATGGGTGTGATTATATTTAACACATATAGATACAACTTAATACTTTAGAAAATACAGTAAAACCTCTCATATTCGGACTAATTGGGCCAAGGAGTGGTCCGAGTAATGCAAGGATCCGAATAATGGGGGGATATGGGGAAAAAAAAAAAAAAAAAAAAATTCTAGGTGTATATATATATAGCTAGGAAATTTCGACCACTAAAAAAAGAAAGAAAAAAAAATTCTAGGTGCTAGGAAATTTCGACCCCTAAAATGAAAAAAAAAAAAAAAAAATCTAGGTATATATATAATAGCTAGGAAATTTCGACCACTAAAAAAAAAAAAAAAAAAAATTCTAGGTGCTAGGAAATTTCGACCCTAAAATGAAAAAAAAAAAAAAAAAAATCTTGGTATATATATATATATAGCTAGGAAATTTCGACCACTAAAAAAAGAAAAAAAAAAAAAAAGAGGAGGTCAGAATAATGAGGGTCCGAATATGAGAGGTTTTACTGTACTTTAGAAAAATACTTATAAATACTTTACACTTTAGAAAACGACATGAACAACCGTGGTGTTTTGCTTTCATGTCTTGCCTCAGGAGAAGTATCACGTGTGTCTCCCACGGCCCGGCGCGGCCAACACCGGGGTAAGGAGTCAGGCTGGGGAGGCAGGCGTCCATACTGCCGCCTGCTACACTAGTTCACATTGAAGCTTTACTTTCTGGTCTTGATATTAACCCCTTCACACCCAGAACGTAATTTCAATTGTAATTTGGGTACTATTAGACGTTTTTAGTGACTATAAGTAATATTTTATAGCTATGACCTGTTTAGTATCCTTGTCCACTAACTAATTTGATATATTAAGTTACTTTTCGTTATTTTATGGCTCGACAACATACAATTTTTTATGGTAAAGGAAAGATCTGGGCGTGAAGGGGTTAATGGCGACCACAGAGGTGAATTTCTTCCTGCCCCACCAGAGTGTCCGCAGCATTGAGGCCCGTATTCGTAGTCACATACCATCATTATACGTGGTCATTGTTCACTTTTTGTCTTGTCCTAATTAAATCACTATGTCATGCCAGCTCTGTTGTGATTGCAATAGGAGTACTGTAGGATTGCTCTAGTACTTTCCATGGCAGCTACAAGATCAAGTGAATCATTTTGACTCAGCTCTGTTGTGATTGCAATAGGAGTACTGTAGGATTGCTCTAGTACTTTCCATGGCAGCTACAAGATCAAGTGAATAATTTTGACTCAGCTCTGTTGTGATTGCAATAGGAGTACTGTAGGATTGCTCTAGTACTTCCCATGGCAGCTACAAGATCAAGTGAATCATTTTGACTCAGCTCTGTTGTGATTGCAATAGGAGTACTGTAGGATTGCTCTAGTACTTTCCATGGCAGCTACAAGATCAAGTGAATCATTTTGACTCAGCTCTGTTGTGATTGCAATAGGAGTACTGTAGGATTGCTCTAGTACTTTCCATGGCAGCTACAAGATCAAGTGAATAATTTTGACTCAGCTCTGTTGTGATTGCAATAGGAGTACTGTAGGATTGCTCTAGTACTTCCCATGGCAGCTACAAGATCAAGTGAATCATTTTGACTCAGCTCTGTTGTGATTGCAATAGGAGTACTTTAGGATTGCTCTAGTACTTTCCCATGGCAGCTACAAGATCAAGTGAATCATTTTGACTCAGCTCTGTTGTGATTGCTATAGGAGTACTGTAGGATTGCTCTAGTACTTTCCATGGCAGCTACAAGATCAAGTGAATCATTTTGACTCAGCTCTGTTGTGATTGCAATAGGAGTACTGTAGGATTGCTCTAGTACTTTCCATGGCCAGCTACAAGATCAAGTGAATCATTTTGACTCAGCTCTGTTGTGATTGCAATAGGAGTACTGTAGGATTGCTCTAGTACTTTCCATGGCAGCTACAAGATCAAGTGAATCATTTTGACTCAGCTCTGTTGTGATTGCAATAGGAGTACTGTAGGATTGCTCTAGTACTTTCCATGGCAGCTACAAGATCAAGTGAATCATTTTGACTCAGCTCTATTGTGATTGCAATAGGAGTACTGTAGGATTGCTCTAGTACTTTCCATGGCAGCTACAAGATCAAGTGAATCATTTTGACTCAGCTCTGTTGTGATTGCAATAGGAGTACTGTAGGATTGCTCTAGTACTTTCCATGGCAGCTACAAGATCAAGTGAATCATTTTGACTCAGCTCTGTTGTGATTGCAATAGGAGTACTGTAGGATTGCTCTAGTACTTTCCATGGCAGCTACAAGATCAAGTGAATCATTTTGGACTCAGCTCTGTTGTGATTGCAATAGGAGTACTGTAGGATTGCTCTAGTACTTTCCATGGCAGCTACAAGATCAAGTGAATCATTTTGACTCAGCTCTGTTGTGATTGCAATAGGAGTACTGTAGGATTGCTCTAGTACTTTCCATGGCAGCTACAAGATCAAGTGAATAATTTTGACTCAGCTCTGTTGTGATTGCAATAGGAGTACTGTAGGATTGCTCTAGTACTTCCCATGGCAGCTACAAGATCAAGTGAATCATTTTGACTCAGCTCTGTTGTGATTGCAATAGGAGTACTGTAGGATTGCTCTAGTACTTTCCATGGCAGCTACAAGATCAAGTGAATCATTTTGACTCAGCTCTGTTGTGATTGCAATAGGAGTACTGTAGGATTGCTCTAGTACTTTCCATGGCAGCTACAAGATCAAGTGAATAATTTTGACTCAGCTCTGTTGTGATTGCAAATAGGAGTACTGTAGGATTGCTCTAGTACTTCCATGGCAGCTACAAGATCAAGTGAATCATTTTGACTCAGCTCTGTTGTGATTGCAATAGGAGTACTTTAGGATTGCTCTAGTACTTTCCATGGCAGCTACAAGATCAAGTGAATCATTTTGACTCAGCTCTGTTGTGATTGCTATAGGAGTACTGTAGGATGCTCTAGTACTTTCCATGGCAGCTACAAGATCAAGTGAATCATTTTGACTCAGCTCTGTTGTGATTGCAATAGGAGTACTGTAGGATTGCTCTAGTACTTTCCCATGGCAGCTACAAGATCAAGTGAATCATTTTGACTCAGCTCTGTTGTGATTGCAATAGGAGTACTGTAGGATTGCTCTAGTACTTTCCATGGCAGCTACAAGATCAAGTGAATCATTTTGACTCAGCTCTGTTGTGATTGCAATAGGAGTACTGTAGGATTGCTCTAGTTACTTTCCATGGCAGCTACAAGATCAAGTGAATCATTTTGACTCAGCTCTATTGTGATTGCAATAGGAGTACTGTAGGATTGCTCTAGTACTTTCCATGGCAGCTACAAGATCAAGTGAATCATTTTGACTCAGCTCTGTTGTGATTGCAATAGGAGTACTGTAGGATTGCTCTAGTACTTCCATGGCAGCTACAAGATCAAGTGAATCATTTTGACTCAGCTCTGTTGTGATTGCAATAGGAGTACTGTAGGATTGCTCTAGTACTTTCCATGGCAGCTACAAGATCAAGTGAATCATTTTGACTCAGCTCTGTTGTGATTGCAATAGGAGTACTGTAGGATTGCTCTAGTACTTTCCATGGCAGCTACAAGATCAAGTGAATCATTTTGACTGAGTAGAAATGGAACAAAATCATAGCAATTACCACCAGCAATCATGGTATGTGACTACGAATACGAGCATAACTACTATATTATATTATGCCTTCATTTTCTAAGTATTCCGTTCATTGCTTTGTTATTTTCTCATATATCTTACATACTGTGCTAGTTAATGACACTGGTCTATAATTTATTGGTTCATCCTTCTTCCCGGTTTTATATATTGGCACTCTATCGGCTCTCTTGCACTCCTTGGGCACTTTTCCTGTTGATAACCCCTTGAGACCCAGAACGTAATTTGGGTACCATTAGATTAGACATGCTTTTTAGTGACTATAAGCAATATTATGTAGATATGACCTGTTTAGTATCCTTCTCCACTAGCTAATTTGGTATATTCAGTCACTTTTCGTTATTTTATGGCTCGACAACATACAATTTTTTA
Source organism: Chionoecetes opilio (assembly GCA_016584305.1). Taxonomy (NCBI): domain Eukaryota; kingdom Metazoa; phylum Arthropoda; class Malacostraca; order Decapoda; family Majidae; genus Chionoecetes; species Chionoecetes opilio. The sequence continues at coordinate 524,462 of JACEEZ010008518.1, read as the reverse complement.
TGGCAAAGGAAAGATCTGGGCGTGAAGAGGTTAATGAGCTCTTTGTTATAGCGTCACCTTGTCCCTCTCTCCGCAGCCCTTGTCTCCAAAGGCTGAGGCGGAGATGAGGAGGGCGCGCGCCACGTCTCGGATAGATGAGGAGGTGGACCTTCAGTACATCCTGGAGGAGATGTGTGAGGCGGAGAGGGAGGGCGGAGGAGCCGGTTTGGGGGGACAGGCGGACAGTCACTCCAGTAGGACCTCCTCCACCTCGGGCTCGCTGGAGACAAGAAGCAAGGAGGGGGAAGGCAAGGCAGTGAAGGTGAGGCAATCAGTAACACAGGTGGGACATAAGAACATAAGAAAATAAGGAAGCTACAAGAGGCCGCGAGACCTACACGAGGTAGTTCCTGTCACTTAACACTACCTACATCCACCTTTCATCCCCATCCATGAATTTATCCAGACTCCTTTTAAAACTCCCTATTGACTCTGCACTAACTACCTGACAACTGAGTCCATGCCAATCATTTACCACCCTATTTGTGAACCAGTTTTCCATATTTCTTTTTTAAATCTACGCTTTTCCAGTTTGAATCCGTTACTAGTTTGCATTGTTATGAAGCTCCTTTTTAAAGCTCCTTAAATCATTGAAGAGCTACATGCCTTGAACAAGTTGTATTTAAGGTTGTTATATTCATGTTCTCCCAGCACAGCAGCATGGGTAAGAAGGCCTACAGGTTGTGTGTTGTTGGCTTTCAGGAGGGGGTGGAGAGGAGCGCTGCATTGCCAGTGGGTGATGGCGCCGTGCAGCCTGCAGGTAAGGCTCACCACTCATCCTTGGGCCATACCAGTGTAGCTCAGGCCCTGTAAAATACAACACCTATAATAATACCACTCATCCTTGGGCCATACCAGTGTAGCTCAGGCCCTGTAAAATACAACACCTATAATAATACCACACAGCCTTGGGCCATACCAGTGTAGCTCAGGCCCTGTAAAATACAACACCTATAATAATACCACTCAGCCTTGGGCCATACCAGTGTAGCTCAGGCCCTGTAAAATACAACACCTATAATAATACCACTCAGCCTTGGGCCATACCAGTGTAGCTCAGGCCCTGTAAAATACAACACCTATAATAATACCACTCAGCCTTGGGCCATACCAGTGTAGCTCAGGCCCTGTAAAATACAACACCTATAATAATACCACTCAGCCTTGGGCCATACCAGTGTAGCTCAGGCCCTGTAAAATACAACACCTATAATAATACCACACAGCCTTGGGCCATACCAGTGTAGCTCAGGCCCTGTAAAATACAACACCTATAATAATACCACGCAGCCTTGGGCCATACCAGTGTAGCTCAGGCCCTGTAAAATACAACACCTATAATAATACCACTCACCCTTGGGCCATACCAGTGTAGCTCAGGCCCTGTAAAATACAACACCTATAATAATACCACGCAGCCTCTTCATCACAATATCCCTCATCAGATTAAACACCTCCTTGCTTTACTGTTTGGCTAGTCTTTTTATTCTGAATTCCATCTATTTTTATATTTTTATGCCATCTATTCTTGATATATTCTTGATTTGATCTATCGCAATCTATATTTTTTCTGTATTTCTCTTATATCTGTGGTATCGATGACGCTTCAATGTATTGTTGATGACACAGACGTTGACGGTGAGGGTGACGCAGCGATGACCAAGTCTGAGCCCATCCCCATCAGTGCTAGGTGAGTGATTGACGCTTCTGTGTTGCCTCTGTTACCACCTCCTTCCTTGCAATGAGACACTTTACTTCGGGGTTAGATAAATAAATACTTCGGGCTTCAGACATTTTACTTAAGATATGTTAGGGTGTGTTCATCTGTTGTCATCCCATAGAGTAGTATTCCTTCCTTCAATGAGACACTTTACAAGATATGTTAGGGTGTGTTCATCTGTTGTCATCCCATAGAGTAGTATTCCTTCCTTCAATGAGACACTTTACAAGATATCTTAGGGTGTGTTCATCTGTTGTCATCACATAGAGTAGTATTCCTTCCTTCAATGAGACACTTTACAAGATATGTTAGGGTGTGTTCATCTGTTGTCATCACATGGGGTAGTATTCCTTCCTTCAATGAGACACTTTACAAGATATCTTAGGGTGTGTTCATCTGCTGTCATCCCATAGAGTAGTATTCCTTCCTTCAATGAGACACTTTACAAGATATCTTAGGGTGTGTTCATCTGTTGTCATCCCATAGAGTAGTATTCCTTCCTTCAATGAGACACTTTACAAGATATCTTAGGGTGTGTTCATCTGTTGTCATCACATGGGGTAGTATTCCTTCTTGTAATGAGACACTTTACTTCGGGGTTAAATGAATAAATACTTCGGGCTTCAGACACTTTACTTAAGATGTGTTAGGGTGTGTTCATCTGTTGTCATCACATGGGGTAGTATTCCTTCCACCAATGAGACACTTTACAAGATGTGTTAGGGTGTGTTCATCTGTTGTCATCACATGGGGTAGTATTCCTTCCACCAATGAGACACTTTACAAGATATGTTAGGGTGTGTTCATCTGTTGTCATCACATGGGGTAGTATTCCTTCCTTCAATGAGACACTTTACAAGATATCTTAGGGTGTGTTCATCTGTTGTCATCACATGGGGTAGTATTCCTTCCTTCAATGAGACACTTTACAAGATATCTTAGGGTGTGTTCATCTGTTGTCATCACATAGAGTAGTATTCCTTCTTGCAATGAGACACTTTTCGTAAGATATGTTAGGGTGTATTCATCTGTTGTCATCACATGGGGTAGTATTCCTTCCTTCAATGAGACACTACAAGATATCTTAGGGTGTATTCATCTGTTAGTTACATAGAGTAGTATTCCTTCTTGCAATGAGACTACAGTATATGAACCTGCAATGGCGACTGCAGTGTTATTGACGGTACATGTTGTCTGTTGGCGTCATTACCACATCTTTATTATTCTTTATTAGATTCATCACTTGGCTAATTGTTTGACCTCCTCTTAGTATTTCTGATTCATTTTGTTGTCTTTAGTTGGGTAGGTTTGTCGAGTCTTTTCTTCAAGAGATTTATGCTCAGTACAAACCATCAGTTCTGGATATTCAGAGTTGATGCACAAGGAGAGCGTCATCGAAATAGAATACACTTTAAATCCATAGAAAAAGTATTAGAATGTTAAGATTATTTTATTGATATTACATTCCTGTCAAGTGGAAGTTAGGCTGAGTTAGTTAGTGAGAGAAGTTAGTGTTTTGTACTTGATATCACCTCTGAACTAGCTGCAATTAACTACTGAAAAAGTATCCAAGGCTTTCACAGTTCACAAAACCAATAGCGTCTTACTATAACGTTCATCTTCGTGAATTTCTGTTGTTTATAATCAGGGTCTCGGGTTTGAGTAGACTCTTCATAATTCAGGTAATTGCGCTAGATATCTTCACATCAGATCACCTCATAGTCTTAGCAGGCATGTTTACCATCTCTTAAGTGTGATAGTTTGAAGACCAACTGTATGTTCACTCAACTCTAGATTCATACAGTCTTACATCTTACATCTGCATCATTGATCTAATGTTCTATGTATGTAGATATTAGTGAGAACTGTCATAGCTATACTTATCCACTTCATTGTCTACTGGTTATATGATGTGTATCTTCAGTTAACTATAATTTCTCTAGCTTACCTACTCTCTTTTTCAAGCCTTAGTGTGCATCATCGATTCTGTGATATTTGTGTCATTGCAATCTGGCCGTGTTGTGTTGGTGGTGGTGTGGTGTGGTGGCGATGGTGTGGTGGTGGTGGTGTGACATCCGGGGTGGTGGTGGTGGTGTTGGTGTGGTGGTGTGTGGTGGTGGTGTGTGGTATGGTGTGGTGGTGGTGGTGGTGTGGTGGTGGTGGTGTGACATCCGGGGTGGTGGTGTTGGTGTGGTGGTGGTGGTGGTGGTGGTGGTGGCAGTGGTGTGGTGTTGGCTGTGGTGGTGGTGTGTGGTATGGTGTGGTGGTGGTATGGTGTGGTGGCGGTGGTGGTGGCCGTGAAGGACTGAGCACTAGGCACTATTACCCGCAGGTCACACTCTGAATGTGGACTGATGCCCCTCGGGGAAGCGTGCCGCCCTTACCCCATCACACGGTACCTTCCTTCTGCTGTGCCTCCCTAGGGTGACGTCCCTCCCAGCCATTACTCTGTGGGGAACAGTTCAAGGTGTAGCGAAGGGTGTTGTATTACCCACACAACTGCTTTAACCCCTTCACGCCCTTCCTTCCTTCCTTTGCTATAAAAAATTGTTCGTCGAGCCATAAAATTACGAAAGGTACCTGAATATACCCAATTATTTAGTCGACAAGGATACTAAACAGGTCAAATCTATAAAACATTGCTTATAGTCACTAAAAATACATAGTCAAATGGTACCCAAATTACAATGGGAATTACGTTCTGGGTCTCAAGGGGTTAATGAGGTCGCTGGTCCCGGGTCATGTCAGGGTGATGGCCGGCAACTGTTCCTCGATCCAGAGTAATGGCTTTGATGTGCTTTGCCTTGCCATTTGTTCTGTACGGATGCTGCCACACCCACTGCCTGCATGGAGTGTTCTGCATCCACCGTGTAGCCGTCTTGTCATCCACCGGCACCTCCTCAGCCTTGCCAGATCACTCGCCTGAGTCATCTACTAAATCAAACAATCAAACTTCAGCACATTATATCATTTTCTCTTGTAAGATACATAGAATTCTCTTTTGGTTCTTTAAGGTCAGGAACCATTGTTGATATGTAATGGAGCCACGGTGAGGGTTGACGTGAGACTGCTTTTATACCCCTTGTGGCGGGGTGCAGACCATTTCTGGTCTTTAGTGGCAAACATCCACATTTGATCTCAACACACACACACACACACACACGGAGACAGGACCCACGAGTATGGGCCAGGCACTGTAACCTTCAGTGAGGCTCACACACACACACACACACACACACACACACACACACACACACGGAGACAGGACCCACGAGTATGGGCCAGGCACTGTAACCTTCAGTGAGGTTCACACACACACACACACACACAACACACACACACACACACACACACACACACACACGGAGACAGGACCCACGAGTATGGGCCAGGCACTGTAACCTTCAGTGAGGTTCACACACACACACACACACACACACGGAGACAGGACCCACGAGTATGGACCAGGCACTGTAACCTTCAGTGAGGTTCACACACACACACACACACACACACACACACACACACACACACGGAGACAGGACCCACGAGTATGGGCCAGGCACTGTAACCTTCAGTGAGGTTCACACACACACACACACACACACACACACACACACACGGAGACAGGACCCACGAGTATGGACCAGGCACTGTAACCTTCAGTGAGGTTCACACACACACACACACACACACACACACACACACACACACACACACACACACACGGAGACAGGACCCACGAGTATGGACCAGGCACTGTAACCTTCAGTGAGGTTCACACACACACACACACACACACACACACGGAGACAGGACCCACGAGTATGGGCCAGGCACTGTAACCTTCAGTGAGGTTCACACACACACACACACACACACACACACGGAGACAGGACCCACGAGTATGGACCAGGCACTGTAACCTTCAGTGAGGTTCACACACACACACACACACACACACACACACACACACACACACACACACACACACACACACACACGGAGACAGGACCCACGAGTATGGACCAGGCACTGTAACCTTCAGTGAGGTTCACACACACACACACACACACACACACCACACACACACACACACGGAGACAGGACCCACGAGTATGGGCCAGGCACTGTAACCTTCAGTGAGGTTCACACACACACACACACACACACACACACACACACACACACACACGGAGACAGGACCCACGAGTATGGACCAGGCACTGTAACCTTCAGTGAGGTTCACACACACACACACACACACACACACACGGAGACAGGACCCACGAGTATGGGCCAGGCACTGTAACCTTCAGTGAGGTTCACACACACACACACACACACACACACACACACACACACGGAGACAGGACCCACGAGTATGGGCCAGGCACTGTAACCTTCAGTGAGGTTCACACACACACACACACACACACACACACACACACACACACACACACACACACACGGAGACAGGACCCACGAGTATGGACCAGGCACTGTAACCTTCAGTGAGGTTCACACACACACACACACACACACACACACACACACACGGAGACAGGACCCACGAGTATGGACCAGGCACTGTAACCTTCAGTGAGGTTCACACACACACACACACACACACACACACACACACACACACGGAGACAGGACCCACGAGTATGGACCAGGCACTGTAACCTTCAGTGAGGTTCACACACACACACACACACACACACACACACGGAGACAGGACCCACGAGTATGGGCCAGGCACTGTAACCTTCAGTGAGGTTCACACACACACACACACACACACACACACACACACACACACGGAGACAGGACCCACGAGTATGGGCCAGGCACTGTAACCTTCAGTGAGGTTCACACACACACACACACACACACACACACACACACACACACGGAGACAGGACCCACGAGTATGGACCAGGCACTGTAACCTTCAGTGAGGTTCACACACACACACACACACACACACACACGGAGACAGGACCCACGAGTATGGACCAGGCACTGTAACCTTCAGTGAGGTTCACACACACACACACACACACACACACACACACACACGGAGACAGGACCCACGAGTATGGACCAGGCACTGTAACCTTCAGTGAGGTTCACACACACACACACACACACACACACACACACACGAGACAGGACCACATAGGACCGGCACTGTACTCAGTGAGTTCACACACACACACACACACACACGAGTATGGACCAGGCACTGTAACCTTCAGTGAGGTTCACACACACACACACACACACACACACACACACACACACACGGAGACAGGACCCACGAGTATGGACCAGGCACTGTAACCTTCAGTGAGGTTCACACACAACACACACACACACACACACACACACACGGAGACAGGACCCACGAGTATGGACCAGGCACTGTAACCTTCAGTGAGGTTCACACACCACACACACAACACACACACACCGGAGACAGGACCCACGAGTATGGCCAGGCACTGTAACCTTCAGTGAGGTTCACAACACACACACACACACACACACACACACACACGGAGACAGGACCCACGAGTATGGACCAGGCACTGTAACCTTCAGTGAGGTTCACACACACACACACACACACACACACACACACACACACGGAGACAGGACCCACGAGTATGGACCAGGCACTGTAACCTTCAGTGAGGTTCACACACACACACACACACACACACACACACACACACACACGGAGACAGGACCCACGAGTATGGACCAGGCACTGTAACCTTCAGTGAGGTTCACACACACACACACACACACACACACACACACACACACACACGGAGACAGGACCCACGAGTATGGACCAGGCACTGTAACCTTCAGTGAGGTTCACACACACACACCACACACCACACACAACACAACCACGGAGACAGGACCCACGAGTATGGCCAGGCACTGTAACCTTCAGTGAGGTTCACACACACACACACACACACACACACACACGGAGACAGGACCACGAGTATGGACCAGGCACTGTAACCTTCAGTGAGGTTCACACACACAACACACACACACACACACACACACACGGAGACAGGACCCACGAGTATGGACCAGGCACTGTAACCTTCAGTGAGGTTCACACACACACACACACACACACACACACACACACACGGAGACAGGACCCACGAGTATGGGCCAGGCACTGTAACCTTCAGTGAGGTTCACACACACACACACACACACACACACACACACACACACGGAGACAGGACCCACGAGTATGGACCAGGCACTGTAACCTTCAGTGAGGTTCACACACACACACACACACACACACACACACACACGGAGACAGGACCCACGAGTATGGACCAGGCACTGTAACCTTCAGTGAGGTTCAACCACACACACACACACACACACACACACACACACACACACGGAGACAGGACCCACGAGTATGGACCAGGCACTGTAACCTTCAGTGAGGTTCACACACACACACACAACACACACACACACACAACCCAGGAGACAGGACCCACGAGTATGGACCAGGCACTGTAACCTTCAGTGAGGTTCACACACACACACACACACACACACACACACACGGAGACAGGACCCACGAGTATGGACCAGGCACTGTAACCTTCAGTGAGGCTCACACACACACACACCTGGCAGGACTGTTGGCTGTCCCCCTGTGATGCATTGCCAGGCTACATTTCCTTACCCTGCCTCTTCCTTTATACAGGCACAGTAGTTGCAACCAGAGGTGCAGAAGTCACCATTCAGTGTACACATCACAAGATCAGACAGCATGCTGCCTATGTTTGCATCTAATTGTTAAATCCTGCCACATTGACATAGTCCTGTGTAGAGTTCTCAGGCAGTGTAGTGAATCAAGATTTTTACTTTGCATAAAGACTCGTGAAGATAACTATCAATATTGCACAGCTTCTATCTTTGCGATTGATACATACATACAGACAGACAGACATACAGACAGACAGACAGACAGACAGACATACATACAGACATACAGACATACAGACATACAGACATACAGACATAGTGCTTTGCTATGAGTAAACTGGAAGGAAAATTCTAAGGATTTTTTTATTATTTCTTCTGGACAAAACTTTAAATAAAATGTCATCAAAACACAGCCTACGCCCATCCCTCCATGCCCTGCTCTAAGTACTATCATTTTGCTAACACCGTTAATTCCGTCACCCTTGCATTGAAATACCTTATAGATATCCTTTTGTTCTATTTGATCTGATAATGTGACAAATGGATTTTTCAAGCCGTGTATTTGGTGTTGCTGTGCTAATGGCTTCATAGCACTGTAAGCACCGACCAATACTCCGGTGCTGCACAGCTAACGCCTCCACCTGTACTGTGCTGATCTTATAAGCTCCTTACATTGATAGGTTGTTTACTTAGGATGATTCATAGTGAGTCATGTTACTGATCGTGCTGCATAAACAAAGACAGTAGTTGTGAAGTATGACAGGCGTCCAGTCAATGCTTGGTGTTCACTGCGCCAGGAGACTTACACACAGCCTTAGAGACATCCTGCAGCTAAGAATGTACGTAGGATCTCCTTGTAATACCCTGCAGTGTCCTATAGAGATGTTAAAGCAATGAAATTTATACACAGCCTTAGAGACATCCTGCAGCTAAGAATGTACGTAGGATCTCCTTGTAATACCCTGCAGTGTCCTATAGAGATGTTAAAGCAATGAAATTTATACACAGCCTTAGAGACGTCCTGCAGCTAAGAATGTACATAGGAATCCCCCTGTAATACCCTGCAGTGTCCTATAGAGATGTTAAAGCAATGAAATTTATACACAGCCTTAGAGACATCCTGCAGCTAAGAATGTACATAGGAGTCCCCCTGTAATTCACTGCAGTGTCCTATAGAGATGTTAAAGCAATGAAATTTATACACAGCCTTAGAGACATCCTGCAGCTAAGAATGTACGTAGGAGTCCCCCTGTAATTCACTGCAGTGTCCTATAGAGATGTTAAAGCAATGAAATTTATACACAGCCTTAGAGACGTCCTGCAGCTAAGAATGTACATAGGAATCCCCCTGTAATACCCTGCAGTGTCCTATAGAGATGTTAAAGCAATGAAATAAGTGAAGAAGAACCCTAAAGAAACTCCTTTATTCAGGTCCTATAGTGATAGTATAGTGCTCTGTAGCTAAGACTACATAGGAGTCCCCTGTAATTCCCTGGAGTAATGTTAAAGCAATGAAATAAGTGAAGGAGAACCCTAAAAAAACCTCCTTTATCCAGGTCGCTATCGGACAGCGCCTCGTCTTACCAGCGGTCGGCGTCGGGCACCGAGAATACGCCGCGCCCGCGTTCCCTCGAGGCCGACAACCCGCTCGCCTCGGACCACACGCCACGCCCGGAGAAAGGTGACGCTCGATACAACCTGTTTGGCATGTTTGGTGTGCAGTGCTGTGTTGCTTTGAGGAACAACAGTGATTTCATCTAACATACTACAGTAAAACCTCTCCTATTCGGACTAATTGGGCCAAGGAGTGGTCCGAGTAATGCAAGGATCCGAATAATGGGGAGATTATATATGGGGGGATATGAAAAAAAAAAAAAAAAAAAAAAATCTAGGTGTATATATATTAATATTAGCTAGGAAATTTCGCCCCCTTAAAAAAAAAAAAAAAAAAATTCTAGGTATATATATTAGCTAGGAAATTTTGACCCCTAAATAATATTAAAAAAAAAAAAAATCTAGGTGTAGTATATATAGCTAGGAAATTTTGACAAGGAGGAGGTCCGAATAATGTCAAAGTCCGAATAATGAGGGTCCGAATACGAGAGGTTTGACTGTACTTGCAATTAGTGATTCCTTGCCAGCCAATACCACCTATTTACCCCTTCACACCCAGATCTTTCCTTGGCTATGAAAATTCCTATGTTGTTGAGCCATAATATTACGAAAAGTGACTTAATATATACCAAATTAGCTCGTGGGCAAGGATACTAAATAGGTAATAATCTATAAAATATTGCTTATATTCACCAAAATCGTCTAATGGTACTCAAATTACAATGGAAATTATGTTCTGGGTCTCAAGGGGTTACCTCAAGGCTGCTGCAGATTCATTACATAAGGGTTGTAGGTGTAATATATTCTACCCATAGTGGGTTTGTGAAGTGTTTGGCCCATACAGCAAACTGAGAAGATACAGTCTGTGATAGTAGCAAGGTGACCATTTCCATCTGTTTTGTTCTTATGAAAGCAAAATAAGAATTGGAAGTTATAATTTCATGGGAAGTTATAATTTTCATGGGAAGTTATAATTTTCATGGGAAGTTATAATATTCATGGGAAGTTATAATAATTTTCATGGGACAGTCACCGTGTATGCATTAATGATAGCTTTTTGTGTTTTGCTCCTAGACGTGAACTGTTTAGTGAGTTGGTGGCAGAATAACAACTTTGTGAGAATACTCTACTCTTCATTCCTGGACCAGTAGTGACATAGATCCTCCTCCTTTTTTTAATTCTGTATTTGATCTCACTTAGTATTGTTGAAGCCCACGAGGATTACTACACAACAGAGAACTTAGCTATTGTCTGAGTGTGCATTGTGATTACTTGAATGAATTAGGATTGATTCAACACACACACAGACTGCAAGATGTGATTCTGTGGCTTAGTCATTTAACTCTAGAAGTAAAGAACACTTACCTAGTTATAGTAATTGCTTTGTCTGTTAAATTTGCATATGATTTACTGTACTGCCATAAACACATCCAGACCTCAACTTGAACAACAATTTAAGTTGTTCTCTCACTGATAGTCTTGGTTTTAAGCGTCAAGTGATGTGTTTTTGGCAGTGTGACTTGCACAGGAAGGTCTCGCCCATTGCGGCAATTCTGTGACATCATTTGACCTGAACTCTGCAATCGAGACCTTCCTGGCGTAACCTTGTGGTGTATTAAATGACCTGTGCCTCCACCCTCTCCTCTCCCTCAGCCGGCAGCTCCAGCCTTGACTCCCTCAGTGAAGAAGGTGAGCTCGCCTCCTCACCTCGCCAAACACTTGTTGCTAAAATGTTACTTATCATCTCAATGTTGCTTACTATTTTCTATGGCCCAAAAGGCACTTCAGGTTTTGACACACTGCAGAATAACTTTAATACATTTCTTTTGGTGGAAAACATTGTCATCTCATAAAGCGATGGAGGAAAGTTTACAGGCTTGTTTACAGGCCTACAGTTTGCAGGCTTTGAATATGGATTTGTTTTCTTTTTAAAACTGGATAGCAAGGATTTATTTCATTAAGTTGTAAGCACGTGTACTGTGAAGGGCAGTCATATAATTATTACCACATATATTTGATCATTCTTTGCATGTGTTAAGTCTCTATTTCAAGATTACAGACTTTTTAACAATTCTACTTCATTCCCGTCACTGGGCTGCATCGACGCATTTACCCGTGCATGCCAGACTGGAGCCCTGGGAGTGGTAAGGCCGAGGCATCAGGGCGTAACAGCTTTAATAGACTTGCTTGCGTTTGTTGCCTCTGAAGCTTTGTAATATATTAGGCAACATTTACTGTGTTATCTAGCCCGATTTCCACCATTAAGTAGTTGTATCTTGTCATTTTTGTATCGGGGTTAAGCTGTCTGATATTAGTATTTAGATGCTTAGCTTGGGTAAGTAATATTCAGTTTTAATGCTACAGGGTAAGTAATATTCAGTTTCAATGCTACATTTATTCATCTTGAAGATTCTCATGTAGTACATTATTTCCCTGTGGACAGAATATTTTGTCTTCATCCTGCTTTTAATAGTTATCGCTGACTTGTCGGGAAGACGCAACATGTAGTATTGCCTTTATATGCCTAGGGAACTTTTTTATGGCGTGAAATACAGGCAAAAGTTATATATTAATTATACAGTACAGTCGGCGCAAAAAAACTTAGGACGCAGAAGAACTTAGGACGGGAATAACGTCCTAAGTTTATTCTACCATAAGTGGGTGTCCTAAGTTTTTTTGCGCCGACTATAATATTAACCCCTTCACGCCCAGATCTTTCCTTTGCTATATGAAATTATCTGTTATTAGCCATAAAACTACGAAAAAGTAACTAAATAAAGCAAATTAGCTAATGGACAAGGATATTAAACAGGTCATATCTATATACATTGCTTACGTCCGTCCATTAAAATCGAATAGTGGTTATATTACAATGAAAATGATGTTCTGGGCCTCAAGGGGTTAAGATGGGGAGGCTTCTAAGGAGAGACTCATATCCACAGAGAGCATGAGACGCCACCGCCACAGCATCCCGGGACACCTCTCGTACCACACCTTCCTGGCGGGACTGCAGCAGAAAACCTCGGGTCCCGCAGTGCCCGTCTTCTCCACGGCCGTCATCTCCGGGTCCACCTCGGCGCCAGACTTGAGGGACAACTTCTCTAATCTTCCGTTCTCTGCAAGTAGGTGGAGTATGTATCTTAGTAGTAGTATCAGTAGTAGTAGTAGTCCAGTATTCTAAGAGAAGAGAAAAAATAAAAATAAAAACACTTCTCCCCTAACATTTTTTTATATAAGTAATATTAATATATATGTATGTTATGTATTCATGTATAGGTATATATGAAAAGTACCTACTGATAAAAATATTAAGGCAGAAGTGGCTTTTGTGTGTGTATGTGTCTGTGGGGCCTGTTGAGAGAGAGAGAGAGAGAGAGAATACTTTGGTTTAAACATTTGGTACAGCTTAAAAAAGAATAAAAGATACTAATCTCAAAAGAAATACTTTAACAAGCTTGGATAAGTTGATGCTTCCTGTCGAGAGTTGCTTGGTATGGGAAGGCAGCCTGCTTGGTGACCCCCGGGAGTGGCGTCGTAGGGTGGGTGAGGCGACGCACCCCGAATGATTGATTGATTGATTCCACATGGCGACGAGTTTTGCTTTCATCAGCAAGATCCGGTTCTATGTCTTTCCCCGCACTGGTTCATGCAGAGCCGTGTCTGTAGGAGCGCTATGATTCCTCTTAAAATATCTCATTGTCTTGCACTTCATGCCTTGTTCTGCCACGGCGCCACCAACTGCCACACGCCAGTCATGTGGCTCTGAAATTTTAAGAAATTAAACAAATATTAATTTTAAATAATCAACCTTTTTCAATTAGTATATGAATTTGCATCTGAAGTATTGATTGACGTATCATTATTATGCCAGTATGGGATCTTATTAAAACCCTCTGATAACAGCAAAATAGGTGGTGACTTCTGAGGCATCCTGCATATGTATACAGGGTGTCTGATGTGCTGTCATGGGCAGGGGGATCAGTGTTACTATTATGCACAGTATCGCCAATGCCACCATCAGTTAACCAGAAATTGCTCGGGATTATATAATAACAGCTGACATGGAGGGGTTAAGACCTGTCCTCTCTCACAAAATCTGAGCATCCGGCACCAGCAAATCAAAATCCGAGTCTGGATGCTTTCTCGCCACTAAGTAGTCTGGCCTCACGTACGCTGGCTCATCCCCGCCAAGGAGCTGTGGGCACACTCATTACATCTACTTAAGCTCAGGAGTGTGTAGATATTTCTTACGGTTCTGATTTGTATGACTTGTTGATAGGCCAGTTATTTTACCAGGCCAGTTATTTTACCGCAATAAATTTATGTAAAACATCCTGTCAATTTCTCAAGAATTCTTTCTCTAAACAACTTATTTGCAAAAAACTGGTCCAATGTACAGCAATTATTTTCTTCCCCTCTGGACTCAGTAGACAGGTAGTTAGTGTGAGTCATTAGGGAGCTTTAAAAGGAGGCTGGATAAATTCATGGATGGGGATGAAAGGTGGATGTAGGTAGTGTTAAGTAACAGGAACTACCACGTGTAGGTCTCACGGCCTCTTGTAGCTTCCTTATGTTCTTATGTTCTTATGTTCTCTACTCCAGACCTCGACGGCCTCGGCGGCGTGCCATCCATTCGACCGCTGGAGACCCTCCACAACTCCACGTCCCTCCGCCAGCTAGACACCTTCTTAGGGCGCATGGCTCTCGCACAGTTCCGCACGCCACTCTCCTCGCCGCCCAAGATGCCGTCGACCCCGAGGCACCCACGCACGCAGCCCCTCCCCCTCGGCCTCCAGTCCCCCTCCTCCAGTAAGTGGTCTCGAGACTCCTCCTTGGAGACAATATACTAGGAGACAATACTAACATGGGAGTTCAAGCCGCCAAGCCATCCTGGGGCCGTATCCTCACCTACCTTAATACTAAACTTTGGTATTAACTCCTTACTTTACACTCATCGTTATCCTCACTCATTATCTTTACTGTTAAGTTTGCTATTTACTCACTCTTTAAAATTGATGAGGAGAGCATTCACACTTCATTAATACCAACTTTTACATTTTACATTTTTTACATTACTTTATTTATTATTATTATTTATTTATTTATATTTATTATTATTATTATTATTATTTATTTATTATTTTTATTATTATTTTTCATTCCATCACCCCCTTTAACTCTGGCTCCTTTACATTTCCTCCCATTTAGAAGTAACAATTAGAGTGTAAATATTAACAGTGTTAGAGGATACGGCCCCTGGTCAGTGTTTGGTGACTCTAGTCTTACAAGTGGCATGCTAGGAATGAATTACTAACCATAACAAATATTTGGCCATTGTGTTCTCAGTAGGGGTACTAAAAAGATAGTCAATGCTTGTTTGCTAGGCCTACTACAAAACTTAATGCTTCATTCTAACTTGTAACTTAACCCCTTGAGGCCCAGAACGTAATTTCCATTGTAATTTGGGTACCACTAGACAATTTGTAGTGAATATAAGCAATGTTTTTATAGATAATGACCTGTTTAGTACCCTTGTCCACTAACTAATTTGGAATATTCAGTTACTTTTCGTAATTTTATAGCTAACAATAAAAAAAAAATTATAGCCAAGGAAAGATCTGGGCGTGAAGGGGTTAAAGCATTTTTTATTTTTGTATAATGAAGGACCTTTTGTGTATATACTGATGGTAACAATAAAGAGGCTTACTTTAAGTAGTGGCTGTCCATCCATTGGTAGTTAGTGTTCATGCGTCGCCGGTCAGCCAGTCACTCTGCTGGAAGCCTGAAATCTATTCTTATCTACGAGTATTTTCTACAATTTCAGGACTCTGCTCCCAACATTTTGATCTTGAACGTTTATCTGCAAGACAATTTGTGTTTGTCAGTAATGCAAAAAAGTTACTACAATTCCATGGTACATATATTGGAACTAGTTGTGGCACCAAGGCCGAATGACTCTGGTTAATTTTACAGACATTTTGTTCTAATTCAAGTCTTATGTGTAGATAGTAATGCTAGTTCTATGTACTCATTATTATGTAGGTTTATATTTTACCATTATGTCATCATGGTTATTCAACTTGTGGGAGTCACAAGAGAAATTAAATAAGTGACAATAAGAAATAGAGAGATTATATCATGACTTGAGGTGAGATGTTGACCCTTGAGGAGACTTATTACTTGAGGCGAAAAGCTGGCCCTTTAGGAGACTTATTACTTAAGGCGAGAAGCTGGCCCTTTAGGAGACTTATTACTTGAGGTGAGAAGCTGGCCCTTTAGGAGACTTATTACTTGAGGTGAGAAGCTGGCCCTTTAGGAGACTTATTACTTGAGGTGAGAAGCTGGCCCTTTAGGAGATTATTATTATAACTGCCCTTTAGTATTACTTAACCTGGCCCTTTAGAGTTTACTTAGGCAAAGCTGGTTGAATATTACTTGAGTAGGGGAACGGCCCTGTAGGATTATTTACTTGGGTGAAAGCTGGCCTTTAGGAATATACTTGAGTGAAACGCCCTTAGGGATTTGTTGGTCTAACGGCTAGGGACTATACAAGTAGAACTGGCCTTTAGGCTATTACTAACAAAACTAGCCCTTTAAACTTAACTTAAAGCCCCTTAGGAGAACTTATTACATTGTAATTTGGGTACCACTAGGACAAGTTTTGTATGACTTATTATAAGCAAGTGTTTATAGATATGACTGTTAGACTTGCCACTTTAAGACTTTGATTACTTAGCAAGCTCACTTTTCGTGAGATTTTATTAGTAAACCCATTAGAGAACATTATGAGGAGAAGCTGGCCCTTGAAGGGCTTTATAAAGCATTTTAACTTTTCTTAATGAAGGCCTTTGGTTTTTACTGAGGTAACCCTTAGGAGGACTATTACTTAGGTAGGCTGTCCTTCAGGTTATTATTGTGAGAAGCTCCCTTTAGAGACATTCACTTGCTGGAAGGGGCCCTAGGAAATCTATTCTTATGATACGGCTTTAGCTTACATTTAGGACTCGGCCCTTTAACTAACTTTGATTGAAACGCTGTTCTGCAAGACAATTGGGTGAGAATGCAAACAGTTATACTTGATGCGAGAACTGTTAGGAACAACTAGTGTGGCAGCTGGCCGAATAGACTTGGTTAAATGTTTAGAGACATTTTGGTTGCTTTAATTATTACTTAGGTGAAAACTGGTTAAGACTTATTACTTAGTAACTGCACTTTTAGGTAGTTATATTTGTAACCATTGTCCTCTGGTTATTAACTTGTGGAGGTCACAAGGAAATTAAATAAGTGAGAACTGCCTATTAGAGACTTATATACTTGAGGCGAGATGCTGACCCTTTAGGAGACTTATACTTGAGGTGAGAAGCTGGCCCTTGAGGAGACTTATTACTTGAGGCGAGAAGCTGGCCCTTTAGGAGACTTATTACTTCAGGGAGAAGCTGGCCCTTGAGGAGACTTATTACTTAAGGTGAGAAGCTGGCCCTTTAGGAGACTTATTACTTGAGGTGAGAAGCTGGCCCTTTAGGAGACTTATTACTTGAGGCGAGAAGCTGGCCCTTTAGGAGACTTATTACTTGAGGTGAGAAGCTGGCCCTTTAGGAGACTTATTACTTAAGGTGAGAAGCTGGCCCTTTAGGAGACTTATTACTTGAGGTGAGAAGCTGGCCCTTTAGGAGACTTATTACTTGAGGTGAGAAGCTGGCCCTTTAGGAGACTTATTACTTGAGGTGAGAAGCTGGCCCTTTAGGAGACTTATTACTTAAGGCGAGAAGCTGGCCCTTTAGGAGACTTATTACTTAAGGTGAGAAGCTGGCCCTTTAGGAGACTTATTACTTAAGGTGAGAAGCTGGCCCTTTAGGAGACTTATTACTTGAGGTGAGAAGCTGGCCCTTTAGGAGACTTATTACTTGAGGCGAGAAGCTGGCCCTTTAGGAGACTTATTACTTGAGGTCGAGAAGCTGGCCCTTTAGGAGACTTATTACTTAAGGTGAGAAGCTGGCCCTTTAGGAGACTTATTACTTGAGGTGAGAAGCTGGCCCTTTAGGAGACTTATTACTTGAGGTGAGAAGCTGGCCCTTTAGGAGACTTATTACTTGAGGTGAGAAGCTGGCCCTTTAGGAGACTTATTACTTGAGGTGAGAAGCTGGCCCTTTAGGAGACTTATTACTTAGGTGAGAAGCTGGCCCTTTAGGAGACTTATTACTTAGGTGAGAAGCTGGCCCTTTAGGAGACTTATTACTTAAGGCGAGAAGCTGGCCCTTTAGGAGACTTATTACTTGAGGCTGAGAAGCTGCCCTTTGAGGAGACTTATTACTTGAGGTGAGAAGCTGGCCCTTGAGGAGACTTATTACTTGAGGTGAGAAGCTGGCCCTTTAGGAGACTTATTACTTGAGGTGAGAAGCTGGCCCTTTAGGAGACTTATTACTTGAGCGGAGAAGCTGGCCCTTAGGAGACTTATTACTTGAGGGAGAAGCTGGCCCTTTAGGAGACTTATTACTTAGGTGAGAAGCTGGCCTTTAGGAGACTTATTACTTGAGGTGAGAAGCTGGCCCTTTAGGAGACTTATTACTTGAGGTGAGAAGCTGGCCCTTTAGGAGACTTATTACTTGAGGCGAGAAGCTGGCCCTTTAGGAGACTTATTACTTGAGGGAGAAGCTGGCCCTTTAGGAGACTTATTACTTGAGGTGAGAAGCTGGCCCTTTTAGGAGACTTATTACTTGAGGTGAGAAGCTGGCCCTTTAGGAGACTTATTACTTGAGGTGAGAAGCTGGCCCTTTAGGAGACTTATTACTTGAGGTGAGAAGCTGGCCCTTGAGGAGACTTATTACTTAGGCGAGAAGCTGGCCCTTTAGGAGACTTATTACTTGAGGCGAGAAGCTGGCCCTTTAGGAGACTTATTACTTGAGGTGAGAAGCTGGCCTTTAGGAGACTTATTACTTGCAGGTGAGAAGCTGGCCCTTGAGGAGACTTATTACTTGAGGTGAGAAGCTGGCCTTTAGGAGACTTATTACTTGAGGGAGAAGCTGGCCCTTTAGGAGACTTATTACTTGAGGTGGATGTGACCCTTGAGGAGACTTATTACTTAGTGAAAGCTGGCCCTTTAGGAGACTTATTACTTGAGGTGAGAAGCTGGCCCTTTAGGAGATTTATTACTTGAGGTGAGAAGCTGGCCCTTTAGGAGACTTATTACTTGAGGGAGAAGCTGGCCCTTTAGGAGACTTATTACTTGAGGGAGAAGCTGGCCCTTTAGGAGACTTATTACTTGAGGTGAGAAGCTGGCCTTTAGGAGACTTATTACTTGAGGTGAGAAGCTGGCCCTTAGGAGACTTATTACTTGAGGTGAGAAGCTGGCCTTTAGGAGACTTATTACTTAGGTGAGAAGCTGGCCTTGAGGAGACTTATTACTTGAGGCGAAAAGTTGGCCCTTGGAGGACTTATTACTTGAGGTGAGAAGCTGGCCCTTTAGGAGACTTATTACTTGAGGCGAGAAGCTGGCCCTTGAGGAGACTTATTACTTGAGGCGAGAAGCTGGCCCTTTAGGAGACTTATTACTTAGGCGAGAAGCTGGCCCTTTAGGAGACTTATTACTTGAGGCGAGAAGCTGGCCCTTAGGAGACTTATTACTTGAGGGAGAAGCTGGCCCTTTAGGAGACTTATTACTTGAGGGAGAAGCTGGCCCTTTAGGAGACTTATTACTTGAGGGAGAAGCTGGCCCTTTAGGAGACTTATTACTTGAGGTGAGAAGCTGGCCCTTTAGGAGACTTATTACTTAAGGGAGAAGCTGGCCCTTTAGGAGACTTATTACTTAGGCGAGAAGCTGGCCCTTTAGGAGACTTATTACTTGAGGCGAGAAGCTGGCCCTTTAGGAGACTTATTACTTGAGGTGAGAAGCTGGCCCTTTAGGAGACTTATTACTTGAGGTGAGAAGCTGGCCCTTTAGGAGACTTATTACTTAAGGTGAGAAGCTGGCCCTTTAGGAGACTTATTACTTGAGGTGAGAAGCTGGCCCTTTAGGAGACTTATTACTTGAGGTGAGAAGCTGGCCCTTTAGGAGACTTATTACTTGAGGCGAGAAGCTGGCCCTTTAGGAGACTTATTACTTGAGGCGAGAAGCTGGCCTTGAGGAGACTTATTACTTGAGGCGAGAAGCTGGCCCTTTAGGAGACTTATTACTTGAGGCGAGAAGCTGGCCCTTTAGGAGACTTATTACTTGAGGCGAGAAGCTGGCCCTTTAGGAGACTTATTACTTGAGGCGAGAAGCTGGCCCTTTAGGAGACTTATTACTTTAGGTGAGAAGCTGGCCTTTAGGAGACTTATTACTTAAGGTGAGAAACTGGCCTTGAGGAGACTTAGTTGTAGTAAGAATAAGATCATGTTGTCGATGATTCCCTCCTGTGGAAATAAAAGACAATGATCAGTGTTAGTACAAATCCAACAATGAATCAACAAGTTCAACAAGTCTAACTGTGACTGTGAGAGCTTACTAAATGTATCTTTCACACATGTGTCACAGTGTCATGGACTCTTTAATCAATCTGCCAGCTTGACCACGGCTAATTCAAGGTAATTATGACGTGATAATGTACTCATTCACGTACTTCGAGGCACAACACATTCTGAAGAAAAAATATAAATATCATGTTTGTATAAAGCTAAATTTTGTAATTCTTTATGCTTGACTACACTTACAGCATCAGATATATAAAATTTGATAATGCAAAAGATTTGTTTCAAAAATAAAACTTGATTATGGTTGAGTTGAATGAATAAGTAGATATGAATTGCAACACTCTGAATACCTACTCAAGGACCAAGGGAGCCGGGCGTGCTGTAGGCAAGGGAGCCGGGAGTGCTGTAGGCAAGGGAGCCGGGCGTGCTGTAGGCAAGGGAGCCGGGCGTGCTGTAGGCAAGGGAGCCGGGCGTGCTGTAGGCAAGGGAGCCGGGCGTGCTGTAGGCAAGGGAGCGGGCGTGCTGTAGGCAAGGGAGCCGGGCGTGCTGTAGGCAAGGGAGCCGGGCGTGCTGTAGGCAAGGGAGCCGGGCGTGCTGTAGGCAAGGGAGCCGGGCGTGCTGTAGGCAAGGGAGCCGGGCGTGCTGTAGGCAAGGGAGCCGGGCGTGCTGTAGGCAAGGGAGCCGGGCGTGCTGTAGGCAAGGGAGCCGGGCGTGCTGTAGGCAAGGGAGCTGGGTGTGCTGTAGGCAAGGGAGCCGGGCGTGCTGTAGGCAAGGGAGCCGGGCGTGCTGTAGGCAAGGGAGCTGGGCGTGCTGTAGGCAAGGGAGCCGGGCGTGCTGTAGGCAAGGGAGCCGGGCGTGCTGTAGGCAAGGGAGCCGGGCGTGCTGTAGGCAAGGGAGCCGGGCGTGCTGTAGGCAAGGGAGCCGGGTGTGCTGTAGGTAAGGGAGCCGGGTGTGCTGTAGGTAAGGGAGCCGGGTGTGCTGTAGGCAAGGGAGCCGGGTGTGCTGTAGGTACAATCAATCTTCACTTGGGTCGTCTTTCGTAATCTGCTGCTTCCTTATGGACTCCTATGATGTTCCAACTCTAGAAGAAAACACATGAATGGATCACAATTATTCATCACTATCATAATAGGATCAATTTAAAGGAAGGCTCTCACACCTACTGGGCACAAAGATCTTGGAACCCACTCACTGGTTCACTTCCTGACGTTAGC
Source organism: Chionoecetes opilio (assembly GCA_016584305.1). Taxonomy (NCBI): domain Eukaryota; kingdom Metazoa; phylum Arthropoda; class Malacostraca; order Decapoda; family Majidae; genus Chionoecetes; species Chionoecetes opilio. Next base: position 502,655 of record JACEEZ010008518.1, on the reverse strand, counting down.
AAAACTCTCTAAAGGGACAGGCATCACGTGATAACCGCTCATTTTTCGCTGATTTTATTTCACTGCAGCTGCTGATGGTAAGCTCTTGATTTTATGTCATCTTGTCCTCCAGTAACATAAGTGAGACTCTAGTCCAGTTTGGCAAGATTGTTTTCAGTGCACCAAGTCTCCCGTTAAGGCTTGACCAAGTTAAAGGAAGCTGTATTTGGCACCAGCGTGTTCGGTGATTCAATACAAGAGTACATCAACATTGCATCTGGTATCTTAGTGCTTGATTCACTGTGGCCTCTAGCGTCTAGGCCTCGGAGGTGGACGTGATGGTAGCTATGCTGAAAACTCATCCAGGCAATGATTCTCCTCAACACGATTTTCTTAACCAAAGCCAAGTCAATTTGTTTGCATTTAGCACTGCAGAATCAAGTGTGCATTAGTGAGCCACCCATGGGAAGCTCAGGAGTGTCTTTTATAGCAAGTACAAGTGGTGCTAAAAATTAAAGTTTCAAACATTAACTGCCAAGAATGAAAATTAATAATGATTAATACTAAATGTGATTAATAAAGTCATGAATTAAATGGTTTAAACATGTCCTATCACACGTGCCATGTATAAGTACAGCAACACTGCAGGGCTGCAATGGCTGGATGATGTTTTAAATCAAATTTAAAGTGTAAAATGGCTGAATGAACTTGAGTTTCTTGATAGTTTGCCAGAGCAATGGACACAACTCTCCTACTACATGTGTAAGCTTTGCCATTAAGTAGCTTTATTTTGCCACTGCACTCTTACAAGCTTAGTGAGTCAGTAATACGTTGATGACCTACTACCATGAATGCCACATTGTGCTTTGACTTCTGTTTTCCTGGGGATGAGAGGAACATTTTATCACATGTTGAGGTGCCTGAAAACATGTGCCATGATGTGCTTTTCTATTCTCTATTGTAATAATTTAGACATCTATGTGGCAATTTAGCTTCACTTTAGTCAGCTTACTCTAGGATTTTCTTGTCTTCAAAGTATAGTGATGTGAAGTGCACGTCCTCCTTGCATCACATCACCTTGAAAGTAACTGTAATACAGCAAAACAGTCATTCATTTTTCACGATGCATCACCACTCTATGAGACATCAATACAAAGTTACATCACAAACATGTGCATTGTTATGGAACTCCCCTCATATTTTCCCTATTAAACAAAACCTACTAAATTTTGTCCTGAAGTTCGCTAGAAATGGCGGTTCCCCTCAGCTTAAATAATGCACACAAATGAATGTGGCCAAAAGTTACGCTGCACTTCTAACACCTGTGACGAGTTCTTGAAAAGTGAATGACTTTTAATCATTTAATCATTGTGTGAGTGCAATAGCCAAATAAAAGTTGTTTAGTTAAAAAAAACAAGCATTTTTTTTTTATCAGAGCAGTAGCAAATGTCATAAACTTACTCAATTCATAAAGGTAATTCCTATATAGTGCTCTGAGAGTCTTGGCTGGGCCGTCAAGCCAGCCAAGACTTTCAGGAAGCCATTACTAATGCTATTGGTGCAAGTCCGTTCTAATCAAGAAGCTAGTAGAATATATGATTAATGAAACAAAGTCCCCTACTTTTACTTGGCCTGCCTGCACTGTTGTGTGTGTGTTACTAGCTAGAGGTAGTCAAGAGTGTTGTGTTCTCCAGGTATTGGCTGGTCTGGGCCCCCCTCCTTCGTGTCATCCTCTGGCCCCTGCTCCCCCAATATCACCTCTCTGGAGTTCTTCTCACACCAGCACCGCTACAACGACACCAACACATCACAACCAGCATCACCCAAGCTCTTCAGCACAGCTCTCCCCCTCACCGCCACCACTCTCTACGAACACACCCAACACAACCCTTACACCGCCAGAGTCCCGGCCATATACGCCGACACTTTCGCCGCCGATAACAGAGCTTACGCCGAGGTGGATGCCGCCGCTGTCAGGCTGTTGCAACTAACCACCGGCACCAAACCTCAACCTGACTTGAGACTGCCAGGCTTTACTACTGAGCATGGCAGTGTGCTTGAACTCAGTACTGCTGAGGGGGGCATGGCCACTGTAGAGACCTCTGGTGAGGGAAGTGAACCTGCCTCTCCTTCAGAAGGTTCAGAAAGCTTGGGATCACACTCCCAGACTGAAGTGGCTTCCATTATAGAGCGCGGCGACACAGCCACGCCAGACACACACAGTGACGTGCAGGACCAAGAAATTTCATGTCAGGAAAACACAGAACCAGAGAATATCTCGTCAGTCACAAATAACAGGAGTGCCGCCTCAGAGTGAGCCAATAGTGTGTGTGTGTGCAAGTACTGGCATCAGTGTACATGTGTGTGTGTGTGTGTGTGTGTGTGTGTGTGTGTGTGTGTAGAGCACCAAGCCTCCATTCCAGTGTCTATATCATTAATATTTTCTAATACGTACTATGTTTGTTCTATTCTAAGTCAGGAATGTTTTCATAGCAAACTGTAGGGTGCATGTGGTGAGTGTGAATGCAGCCTTGCTGACGTGTGCTGCGCCACAGCACGGGAGGCACAACGCTTTGTGACACCACACCTAATTCCTCATTGTTGGACCATTCTAAATATATAACCACTTCTAAAATATCATACTTATTGTATATTGTGTGTGTGTGTGTATATATATATATATATACACACACACACACACACACATACACACACACACACACACACAACTATCAGAATATGAATGGAATTTGTTGCTTTATAATTAGGCTCAAGAATCAGTGTGAAGTGTTGAAGTTGCCTCATGTTGTCACCCAAAATCTGGGTGACAGACACTCCTGTAAATTACTGAAAGCAAAATATCTATATTTTTAGTGAATGAATTTGTGTTGAGTAAATATAGCCTCTAAGGCTCTGTACTATAGACATATTTGATATTTCTATACAAGCTAGGTTGAACAAAGGCTGTGAAAGGAGCAACTGTTGATTTAATCAGGCAATAATTTATTTTCATTTTCCTCTACAAAGAATGTAGTGTGTGTACTGTGCAGCTTCCTTGTGTTGACTTGTGTCATGTTTCATCTTGATGTGACAGGAGTATGGCTGCTCAGTGCTTCATGTTTCATCTTGATGTGACAGGAGTATGGCTGCTCAGTGCTTCATGTTTCATCTTGATGTGACAGGAGTATGGCTGCTCAGTGCTGGGCTGAAGAGTTTCTTGCCCATCTCCCTCTGATTAGCATCTCAAATGTCATTACTTTGCATGAAAAATGCTAAAATTCAATCTTTTATTTACAGATGTTGTTGAAGAGTTTGGAGCTCTGGGTCCTGATCTTAGGTATTACTAGTTCTATGACCAAACATTGTGCCTCTTGTTTCACAAACTTGTACAAGTCAGACGTTGTGTTAGTATTAAGGCATGGAGGGGTCAACATTGTATCAGCATTCTGTGGTAGGTATCACAAACAAAGTGAAAAACGTACAATCTCGTGCCATACTACAATCTTGAGATAACATTTATCAATGATCCTTCATCAGCAGCTGGGAGCGTCTTGCTCCCACGCCCAGGTGTTGCTCAGTGAAACCCTTGCTCATAGGTTTTCAGAATTCTGTTTGGTTGATATCAAGGGTGGTTTCTCTTCAAAAAGGTTTTTTGTATCAGTTTTTTTTCTTTTTTTTAGATTTTACAGTCAATAAAGCTATGTAATGTTATTTGCCTTATTAATTATCTCTCTCACCTAATCTTTATCACCTATCTAATGATAACCATACTTACAAAAATCACCAATCAATTAAAAGTATCAAGATTCGAAACAAGCCAGAAACATCTTTAACCCCTTGAGGCCCAGAACGTAATTTCCATTGTAATTTGGGCACCATTAGACGATTTTTAGTGACTATAAGCAATATTGTATAGCTATGACCTGTTTAGTATCCTTGTCCACTAACTCATTTGGTATATTCAGTTACTTTTCGTAATTTTATGGCTCGACAAGACAATTTTTTTATAGCCAAGGAAAGATCTGGGCGTGAAGGGGTTACACAAACCACTGTGGACACCTTGAAGAGCACAGCAGGATAGAATCATAAAATCAGTGATAACAACAAGTCCCTCAAGCAGGCACTTATAGTGGGGCAGATAACAGCAATTATGAGAGGAATCGTGCAAATGATGATACAAGCATCAAATTTGGCACACTTGTTCTCCAAGTGATACTAATCAAATCTGCCCGATTGGCCAATTGAAAATCCAAAATGGCGGCCTTTTTTTTTTAAATCACATTTTCATTAATATCTCAGTAACCATAAACGTAAGGACAAAATGGTATGGAACATAAAAAATGCAGCTCTTGCGGCCGTCCCAGTGGTAGACGCGGAAGTAAAAATCATGCATAAATAAGGCCACAAATCAATGTTTTCGAAAAAATCTCGTTATTGACCACAATCTCAGTATTGACCTCAATCAAAGAAGTAAAACAACTGTAAGACGAACACTATACCTTCAATGGAGTTTGTGGTGGTTGTACAGGATGTTGTTACAAGCATTACAAGCATCACTCACTTGGTAACAAACAGGTGATGCTCGCTGGCTGGGTCCAAGCTGCTTCCTTCCTCAACTTGTGATGAAGTGATGAGGGATGAGGCACTGGAGTAAGCTGCCTTCTAACACCATGCGTCCTCCCTCTACCACTGCCAGGATGCTACTGCCTTGACTGTTGGGGGAGGGGCCCTGGGGGGTATTGGGGGCAGGAGACCGAGGGGGGGGAATACAGGAGGGGGGGGGGGAAGTGAAGCAGTGAACCCCAGTTTTTACTTGAGTGTAATTCATCCATCCTTCAGTTTTCACTCCTTTATAAAGCTTAAGACATCCCTACGTCTATTGCAATACAATTCTAACGTGGATCTCAAGGGATGCAATTGAAGAGAGTAGGTAATCGTCATAGTTTAGTTGGTAGTTAGTTGGGGGGGGGGAGACAGGAGGGAGCAGCGAGCCAGCGGACTGTTTCTCGTAACTATAAGTCGTGGTTTCTCACTATAGTCAATTTTTGTTATTATGGTCAAAATGCAGTAAGGAAGCCACGCCCCCTGCCTCCCCTGCTATTCAACGGGGCAGCTGATTGGTGCATTCCTCGTATCATCACCACCCATCACAATATCTTCACTACTTAACAGCGGCGTGACCACTGGACACAGCAATCTTCACTACAGAGGGTGACAAAATCAAAAATCCCTCTGTAGTGAAGATTGCTCTGTCCAGTGGTCACGCGCTGTTAAGTAGTGAAGATACTGTGATTGGTAGTGATGATACGAGGAGTGCACCAATTAGCTGCCCTGTAGCATAGAAGGGCAGGCAGGGGGCGTGGCTTCTTTACTGCATTTTGACCATAATAAAAATAATAGACAATAGGCTTGGTTCGCAATTCCTTTAAATGTTCACCAATCACCCGATTATGAAGCTATCGCGACATAACTGTAATACAATACACATATAATACCCATCAGAAGGGACACAGCATAACACACTGTCAGGAGTGGCTCGCCGGGCGGGGGAATCTGTACTTGTCCTACGTGATCGGTCAATCCAGCAGCTTTTTTTCCTTCTCGTCAAGGGTGTTGGCTGCCACTTTTTCAAGGGTGGGACGGAAGGGGTAAAGCCATGTGTTCCTACCTTCATAACAACTGCATAACCTACAACAACAACAACACCTGTTCGTCACTGTTTAAAGGCCTGCCTGGGGGGACAAAGAACCTGTTGGCCCATCCCGGGGAAGACGGGAAGGGGGGCAATAGACAGTTTGCCCCATTGCCAATGCCTCGCGTTAATTCATTACTAAGGTCTTGCAGTAGATAGTAACAAGAAGTAACGGATTTAAGCTGGAAAAGCGTAATTTAAAAAAGAAATAGGGAAAAACTGGTTCACAAATAGGGTGGTAAATGAATGGCATGGACTCAGTCGTCAGGTAGTTAGTGCGGAGTCATTAGGGAGCTATAAAAGGAGGCTGGATAATTTCATGGATGGGGATGAAAGGTGGATGTAGGTAGTGTTAAATAACAGGAACTACCTCGTGTAGGTCTCGCGGCCTCTTGTAGCTTATTTTGTTATGTTCTCACAGTAGCGCCGCCAGGACATGGTGACGTGGCCAAGGTTGGACACATAGCCAGTGTGGGGTGGCCAGGGCATAGCCATTATAAAGAAATGGTTGAATACCTGAATTTTCATTAGACTCAGATCTGGGGTGGCCAATGAGATTTCAGGGCCCCTAAATCCGCCACTGCCCACTCATTCATTCCTCTCTCTCTCTCTCTCTCTCTCTCTCTTCCACTCCCTCCCTTTTCTCTCTAATTAACTTACGCGGCAGAAATATGAAGATAAGCAACAAAATATAGAGTTGCTTGGCCGAAAATGATCCTCTGCCTCCTCCCAGCTGCCCTGCACACACGTTCTCCCGGAGCTGCCTACACACACAGCCTGCTGGCTCGCTGGCTGGCTCGCGACTGTCGCTCGTTCCAGATTTCTCAGCGATGTCAACACCGCTTCGAACCACTAACTAGTTATCTATCCATGGGGGGAAGGGGGGCACCTGGGGGCACTAGGAGTGGATGAGCGAGTGACACATGGCTACGTAGTGGAAGTTCAGGCGACGCGACAACTGCAGGTCATAAATAAAAGCTGTTATATCACCAGGCAGTTCAGGTTACTTTTATTAATACTGTTCTGACAGTGTTCAAGACAGACTGTTGGCGCGCCCATCAGAGGCTTGGATCACGGGGCTCACAGGCCACAGCGTGCCCTAACCCCCCGTGTACTACAGGAGTGTACTACTACTGTACCGCGTGTACTACAGGAGTGTACTACTTCTGTCATGTATTACAAGGCCAAGGTTAGAGAGTCTATTCCCTTAGCCTTGATGTATTGCGTGCAGGCAGGACGCACTCCACACGGGACTTCACAATATATTGATACACACACACACACATACATATACATACACATACATATATATATGTGTGTGTGTATCAATGGATTATATTGTGTATCAATGGATACACACTGTGTGTATATATATGTGTGTATATATATATATATATATATATATATATATATATATATATATATATATATATATATATATATATATATATATATATATATATATATACACACACACACACACACACTGGTGTTTCACTATCACAGTTGTTCATCAATCACAGCAAACATATTGAAATAAAATTCAGATAAATTGCACTTCCTTATAAAATAACTAGGCTATAAAGGCCACTATGACTCATCTGTCACCACACACTATAATGTTCCATGAGGAAACACCAGACATGAGTTTGCATTTTGTCAAGCTAATTCATGGAACTACTGTTGCCACAATGGTACATTAATAGCTTGTTGGTGATGCAAACACACACAGTACTTGGTGAGGCGGCGATGCAACACACACAGTACTTGGTGAGGCGGCGATGCAACACACACAGTACTTGGTGAGGCGGCGATGCAACACACACAGTACTTGGTGAGCGGCGAACACAGTCTCCCACCAAACAATTGTTTTTAAGAATCAAACAAAATTGCAACTGTGCCATGTGGTCACGGCCAAATTCTTATTAAACTCAAATAAAAAAATATATATTATATATATATATATATATTATGTCTCCGTTATTTGAATGGAGCCGTGTCTGTAGTGTTAGTGTGTGATGAGCCGCAATGGTATCCCAGCTGGCAACAAACCACACCCTGATGCATGGCTGGCTATTGGCTTGTGACTCAGATCTCTCCAGCAAAAAGTACGCTTGCATTCTCTCATTTCCGAGCCTGCAATAATGGAGAAGCAAACTTCAGTGGATAGCCAACACCCATCTCTATGAAGACGTCATAGCAATGGCAGTAGTATGTTGTAAAGCTCTTATAGTAGGGCTTAATCCTTATTGTTATTATTCACAGTGTTATCATTGCTGCCACATTGCTGCCTCACACACTCACTACACTATTTTTTTAACGAGGAAAAAAATCCTGCCCCCTTGCTGCTTACTGACTGATATGTGATGCCAGGAGAAGGGAATACTACGCTGCTTCTAAATTCCAGCTGTATTTTATCACAGTTAACCCTATTATCAGGTAAACAGAGGCATCACTTTAAGCATGAGACCTTAAGATAGCCTGGAATTTTCGCCTCGGTAAAAATAATAGACCCTGGTGTGTACGTAACGGAGATCCACACTTACCGTGGAGGGCGTGGAGTCTCCGTCCCACTTCTCCAGCTCGTCTCGCACCAACTCCTCCATGTGCTTCCGCTTGGTGGTGTCATCCACTGCAAGACATGAAGCAGCTCTAACACCCTTCCAGTACAGCACACCATCATCACAACAGGGACATTACGGGGACAACATCAGTGATTACCAACAAGAAATGACCATGTTAGCTCTGATGACTTAGTTATGAATGTTATATAGTTATGAATGTTTAGTGATGAATTCCTTCTCGTGAACATTTAGGAGACTCTAGGATAATGTCCCACTTTAACCCCTTGAGGCCCAGAACGTAATTTCCATCGTACTTTGGGTCCCATTAGACGCTTTTTAGTGAATATAAGCAACATGTAGTAGAATATGACCTGTTTAGTATCCTTATCCACTAACTAATTTGGTATATTCAGTTACTTTTCGTAATTTTATAGCTCAACAACATACAATTTTTTATAGCAAAGGAAAGATCTGGGTGTGAAGGGGTTAAGAATGTTTTAGTAAATTTAGCACGAAGTATTCCTTGTATATATTGTATGTTATGATCTTATTGTATATCTCTCTTTATGTATAGGCTTTTAAAATAGTTCCACATACAACATGTAACTTTAAGCCTTATTGTAATTCTTGTTTAACCCCTTCACGCCAATTGTCTGTTGTTAGCTATGAAATTACAAAAAGTAACTGAATATACCAAATTACCTAGTGGACAAGGATAGCGTCCCTGTGCATTCGGTCAGCGGTTCGAGTCCGCCTAGTTCGTGCTGACGTGGTGGCGCTTTGTATAGTCAATAACCTTGTAGTTGGTACTTGCAAAGTGTCTAGATAGGATGAAAATCTTATCTTATCTTAGTGGACAAGGATACTAAACAAGTCATAGCTATAAAATATTGTTTATAGTCACTAAAAATCGTCTAATGGTGCCCTTAACTACAATATAAATTACGTTCTAGGTCTCAAGAGGTTAAATAAAAATAACTAAAAAGTCACAACAAAACAGTGGGTTGGCTTACGGTCGTCGTTCTCTGTGATGGTGTCCAGAATCTTGCCCATCGTCTCCTTGCGCTTGTGCTTGGCCTTCTCCATGGTGTCCAGCTTGACCAGCACCGCGTCTATCTTGCTCACGATGCTGCCAATGCTGTGCTCAAGCCGGTCCACTCGCCGCTGCAGCCTGCCCACACACACACACCAAAGGCAGAACATGACATGACATTACTGACATGTTTTCCTTATGTACTATAATAAGAACATAAGAATAATTTATCAGTCATATGTTTTACTCCAAAAGAAGGGGAGACACACCAAAGGCAGAACATGACATAACATTACGGACATGATTTCTTTATGTACTAATGTATTATTGTATGTATGAATGTATCTATGTATTAATCAATCATGTCTTACTCCAAAAGAAGGGGAAACACACCACATGACATAACATAACATTTACTGACATGATTTCTTTATGTACTAATGTATTATTGTATGTATGAATGTATCTATGTATTAATCTGTCATGTCTTACTCCAAAATAAGTCACAGAATCCCTGCACGGGCATGAGCAGTGAACACTTACACGGAGAATTCCTCGAAGGACACTGAGGTGATTGAGCCGTGGCCGGAGGAGGCGGAGGCTGGCCGGGCGTCACTCTCCCCACTGGCCTTACCACTGCTGGGCCGGTCCTCGGTCTTGATTTGCTCTGAAGGGAAGGCAGGCAGGCTTTATGGAGGGGAACAGTGGGCTTTGTCTGTCTCATGTATGTATGTTACTAACACTGCTGTTGGAGTTTACAGCTACTAGGATTAATCTAGTCTGTATTTCTAGTGTTCATTGTCAACATCAGTGTGTGAGCGTGAGTGAAATTCATGTTTTATTCGTTGATTTATTTGTTGTGTGAGTAAAATCCTATGCAGCAAGTATTTAATTGCAGGTGTCTCTAGTATTTTTTTCCTCCACAATGCACGTATATCACAGTACAGTAAAACCTCTCATATTCGGACTAATTGGGCCAAGGAGTGGTCCGAATAATGCAAGGATCCGAGTAATGGGGGGATATGTAAACAAAAAGAAAAAAAAAGAAAAAAAAATCTAGGTGTATATATATATAGCTAGGAAATTTCGACCCCTAAAATTTTTTTTTTTTTAAATAAATAAAAAAAAAAAAAAAAAAAAAATCTAGGTGCATATATAGCTAGGAAATTTCGACCCCTAAAAAAAAAAAAAAAAAAAAAAAAAAAAAAAAAAAAAAAAAAAAAAAGAAAGGTCCGAATAATGTCAAAGTCCGAATAATGAGGGTCCGAATACGAGAGTTTTACTGTACAGCCGAGTATATAATATTTACATGATAGCATAGTGAAACAGGTCCATTTCTTCAGTAACAACGCAATGAGGCCTTTCAAGAAGCAGTAACAGCCATGAATGCTGACAGGGTAGGCAGAAAACCAACTACACGACTGACTAGTATAAAAAATAAGTTACCACACAAATCCCTGGTTGCATTTTCTTGTAGCCTATGCAACACCTTCATCAGTTCTCATTTAGTATACACAATATTCAGGTACAGGTTGAAGTTCCCAAACTCGGCAACACCCAAAACTCGGCTATGGTTCCAGATTTTCCAAAACCCGGCAGAACACCCAAAACCCGGCGCGTAGTTGCCGGGTCGGCCGCTGGGTGCCACCACACTAGGCCGCTTGGTTTCTCCCGCCGATTTGTTTGTTGTTATTGTTCAGTGGTGTTGTGACTGTAGAGTTGTGTACACTGTTATTTTGTGTACTTCTACAGGTCTGTTATTGGTATTATGGCTCCCAAACGTCCAGGAACACCTACTGGTGCAAGTGAAAAGAAAAGGAAGAACAATGTGTTAACTATTTCTGAGAAAATTGACCTTTTGAAGAAGTTGGATGCTTTTTTTCCCCTTAATATATCTACGTTCTAAAAGTCGGAAAATTACATTACTCGGCTCGGCGCTGGTCCCGAGGTTGCCGAGTTTGGGAACTTCAACCTGTATCAAAAGCAGGAAAGCTATAAGTAATAAGCAGCTATTGGAGGTGAAGGAGTTATCTACAGACAATGACTAACTAGTTAAAGCAAAAATAATATATGCCAACTCTTTTGTTAATCATGAAAAGCTGAAGCATGCTCTGAAATACTACATTATGTGCTGATATTAACCCCTTGAGGCCCAGAACGTAATTTCCATTGTAATTAACCACCATTAGATGATTTTTAATGAATATAAGCAATGTTTTTATAGATATGACCTGTATAGTAGCCTTTACCACGAACTAATTTGGTTTATTTAGTTGCTTTTCGTAATCTTATGGCTAGCAACAGAGATTATATATAGCCAAGGAAAGATCTGGGCATGAAGGGGTTAATGTACATACAGCTCCTTATATTGAGTCTGACATATCCCTGAGGCTGAACATAACAAAGTGCTTCAAAACAGTGGGTTCATGCATTTCTATTTCTACAGCACTACGTAACACTACGGCACAGTCACTTGTTGCTACGACTTTCCACCAGTCCCTTAGCAAATCTCTAACCACTTACTTTCCCCCTCAGATTTGCCAGCTGAGAATTACATCATGCATCATCATCTAAGTTAATATAATTGCATGACAGAGACAATTAGTTGATTAGTAAAATATATTACTTTTGAACGACAACTCTCTTTCACACTTAGATGAAAAAACTTGTTTGATGAGACCAACCAACCATTATATCATCATCATCATCATTGTTTAACGTCAGATTTTCCCGTAATGTCTTATAAGGTAGACGGTCGATGATACGCTTCAAATAACCATTGTCGGCGTTCATCATTTAAATTTGAGGCAAGAATTTTACGCCATATCACGACTACCAATCACCTCACTCACTTATCAACTTCATATTTCACTTATCACTTATCACCTCACCTCACTTATCAACTCACTTTCTAGTTCCACTTTCTGCCCCTCAAGGTCGGCCAGCATCTTCCTGACCTCGTCCTGCTCGAGCAAGCGGCTGCCGTCGGTGTCGTATTTGGCAAAGAACATCTCGATTTCCATGTCAGAAAAATTGCATCTGAAAGGAAACATTCCATCATCATCTTCCTGTTTAACCCCTCGAGACCCAGAACATAATTTCCATTGTAATTAGGATGCCATTAGACGCTTTTTAGTGACTATAAGCAATGTTTTATAGATATGACCTGTTAGTATCCTATCCACTAGTTAATTTGGTATATTAAACTACTTTTCGTAAATTCAAGGCTAACAACAAACTATTTTACGTATATAGCAAATGAAAGATCTGGCGTGAAAGGTAAACAAGGGATTGAAAACTAGTCTTATCTCTAGCAAAAGTAGAAGATTCAGTCTGACTTAGGATACAGAGGGGCGTATATATGTATGTACCTAATGTATGTATGTATGTATGTATTATATAATGACGGTTAAACAAAGCAATGTAACGTAAGGCAAAGACACACTTTTTCAGATTGGCTCGGATCTCGTCGAAGGTCAGCATTCCGTCTCCGTTGGCATCAGAGAGCTTGAGGGCGTTCTGGATGTCCACGATCTTGTCCCGCCGCCCCAGCTTGCCCATCATGTTGTTGTAGCCACGGCGGAAGTAGTCGGCAATCTCAAATTCGTTGCGTTGGTTTGCGATTTCGATCTTCACCTCCGAGTACGTGTCGTTGATGATGGCCAAAAACATATTCTGTAATGCAAAGACTTGGCTTGGTTAGATGTAGATGTTAAAGATAGATATTAAAGATAGATATTAAAGATAGATATTAAAAGATAGATATTATAGATAGATATTAAAGAACATTTTCTCTACTCTCATGAAGCATAATTATACAGTGACGTGCTTTTTATGAAACACAAAGTAATCTGTGTAGAGAAATTAATCCCCATACTGCATAGACTAGTGGAACTTTAAACTGTGTATTCAATAGTATCAATCATGAACATAGTCTGAATGTACCTACTATAGATTGTAACAAAAATCAACAATAAGACTACTATTAACCCCTTGAGACCCATAACGTAATTTCCATTGTAATTAGGGTACCATTAGACAATTTTTAGTGAATATAAGCAATATTTTATAGCTATGACCTGTTTAGTATCCTTGTTGACTAAATAATTTGGTATATTAAGTTACTTTTCGTAATTTTATGGCTCAACAACAGACAATTGTTTATAGCAAAGGAAAGATCTGGGTCTCAAGGGGTTAAGTTCACATATTTCAAATTTCACGTTCAAGCAACATCAAAGTTTCCAATAAGGATCGTCTCTCACCAGCAACACAAAGTAAACAAAGAACACGTAGCAGATGAAGAAGATCGGCCCCAGCACCCGGTTGGCTTCCTCAATCTCATGGAAGTTGAAGTCGCCCAAGATGGTCCTCAGCAACGTGAAAATGGCATCCATGAATTTCCGGAAGTCTCGCACCTGATAGAAAAAAGTTTAAAAAACACAGAAAAAAAGAGTGGTCCCATTATTTCTATATATACATTGAGCCTCATAATATACAATCTGTTTACATATTAATATTAACCAGTGCCGTTTCTAGCTTTTGGGGGCCTATGCGAAATGCTGTTTTGGGACCCTATTTTGTAAAACTATGGTGGGAGGATTCCAAGCCCTCTAAGGTGGTGGTCCGGGGGCACTCCTTATACTTAAATGCATCATCTGGTGCACTTTAATAGGAAAAGATACTAGATTATAAAAAAAAAAAATAATGGCAGCTTGGGGGCCCTGTGCAACCGATTAGTTCACGTAGTATAGTAAGAAACGGCCCTGATATTACCGAGATCCTTTTGACTAACCTGCGTGCCAAACAGGAGATACCCCAGCTGGGCAAAGGCAAAGAACACGATGAAGAACATGATGGCAAACCCGGCGATGTCCATGGCACACTGTGGGGGAAGAACAGAAGAAAATAAGAAAATAAGGAATCTACAAGAGGCTGAGACCCACACGTGGTAGTTCCTGTTACTTAACACTACCTACATCCACCACTGGACACAGACTACAATTGTAAACACAGACAACAACTAAACACATCAAAACACACGTATGAACATCAGTACAGGCAGGTCGTTACACATGGAATATATCTTTACAAGTGACTGATCTACATGACAACTGACCTAGACGCCAAATCGGGTGGCGGTGGCAATATAATGTGATACCATAAGAACATAACACACATTCTTATGTTCTTATGATAGGGGGAGAGCGGGGCAGGTTGCATCGAGGGTAGGTTGCATCATTGCCTCTAACTCGCATGTTATCACACGTACATCGTCTTAATACTACTACTACTACTATAAACTACTACTACTACTACTACTACTACTACTACTACTACTACTACTACTACTATATACTACTACTACTACTACTACAACAACTACAACTACTACTACTACTACAACTACTACTACTACTACTACTACTATAAACTCCTACTACTACAACTACAACAATAATAATAATAATAAAAAAAGTTAATGCGAGTTAGAGGCAATAATGCAACCTACCCTCGACGCAACCTGCCCCGCTCTCCCCTACCAGGCAGCTGTTTCCCCCACTACTCACCCTGGACAGTGTAGAGGAGAGCTGTGTCATGGTCTTGTTGAAGGATATGTACTTGAAGAGCTTAAACCACGCGAAAAACACACAAACGGCCACGGCATTGTTGAACTGTATTTGCCAGTAACCCAAAAACTCAAAATCTGCAAAGATGTTCGGATCTTCCAGTAATTCTTCCAGTTTGTAGGTGATGGTGAAGAAGCAGAAGATGTTGAAGCCTATACACAACAGTGATATCTGAAAGGTAATGATTCTATGATAAGTTGTATGCCAGTCTCCATGCCTTCTATAAATAATATTACATGCTCCCTTTATCCAGTAATATACCCACATTTAGAACATAAGAGCATAAGAAAATAAGGAAGCTACAAGAGGCCGTGAGACCTACACGAGGTAGTTCCTGTTACTTAACTCTACCTATATCCACCTCTCTTCCCCATCCATGAATTTATCCAGACTCCTTTTAACCCCTTCACGCCCAGATCTTTCCTTGGCTATATAAAAGTGTCTGTTGTGAGCCATAAAACTACGAAAGTAACTAAATAAACCAAAATAGTTAGTGGACAAGGATACTAAGCAGGTCATAGCTATAAAATACTGCTTATATGCACTAAAAATCATCTAATGGTACCCAAATAACAATGGAAATTACGTTCTGGGTCTCAAGGGGTTAAAGGCCCCAATAGACTCCGAATATTTATACATGTCTAGTCCTGCTTCCCCTGGTATGCCTAGTCCTGCTTCCCCTGGTATGTCTAGTCCTGCTTCCCCTGGTATGTCTAGTCCTGCTTCCCCTGGTATGCCTAGTCCTGCTTCCCCTGGTATGTCTAGTCCTGCTTCCCCTGGTATGTCTAGTACTGCTTCCCCTGGTATGTCTAGTCCTGCTTCCCCTGGTATGTCTAGTCCTGCTTCCCCTGGTATGTCTAGTCCTGCTTCCCCTGGTATGTCTAGTCCTGCTTCCCCTGGTATGTCTAGTCCTGCTTCCCCTGGTATGTCTAGTCCTGCTTCCCCTGGTATGTCTAGTCCTGCTTCCCCTGGTATGTCTAGTCCTGCTTCCCCTGGTATGTCTAGTCCTGCTTCCCCTGGTATGTCTAGTCCTGCTTCCCCTGGTATGTCACACTGGTTGGCATTTTGTACAAGTCTCATAATAGAGAAAATAATGAAATCTACGTGGTAAGTAGCGATGACGGAGAGCTTTGTAACCTACCGCAATAACCAGCAGGTCCAGGATGTTCCACGTGCTTCGGAAGTAGGACCACTTGAGCGCTTTGATCTCGATGGCCTCCTCAATGATGTAGTACAGGATGAAGAACACAAAGATGCACTCACACGCCAGGACAAAGAAGTCGTTGGGGGTGACGTAGCGCAGCAGCTTCACCGTCCTGAACTCCCACGAGGGGATGATGCCGCCCGTCGCTGGGAACTCAAACACAAGCCTGAAAAGGTGAGTATCAACGGTTACAGGGAGTTTCGTACACAAGTTGTTTCGTACCCAGGTTTTGCGAGTTGTTTCGTACACTGATTTTGAGTTTTTCATACATACCTGGTGTCGTTTCGTAACTCTAGTAGTCAAGTTCAACTCTGAGCTGAGTGTACGAAACGACTATGGTTTCATATAGATTACGAAACAACTTTTTGGTGTACGAATCTACTGATGTACGAAAGAAGTTGTGTACGAACTGACTGCACCCAGTATCAACCCCTTGAGGCCCAGAACGTAATTGCCATTGTAATTTGGTGACCATTAAACGATTTTCAGTAAAAAGTAATATTTCTTAATCACTTTCTTTTGTGGAATAATCTAATAATTTGCAAAGGTATCAGCAGGACTATTCCTTCACAAACAAATAACTGGATAACTCCATAACTAACCTTCCAATCTTCTATCCAACTACATCTTGACGTACCACTTCCTATCAGTGAACATCAAAGTACCATTATAAGTGAGAGGTACAAGAGGGCATGAAGTCAATGAGGTCTTACTTGATAACACAGAAGAGGTTGATGTTGGCATTGTAGACCGTAAAGTCGTAGAACACCGCTCGAGTGCCTCTCTGGATCCACAGTTTGTCCCGCAGCTCAGCCAGCAGGTCCTTGGTGGTGCTGCGGTTCGATCCAAGGTCCTGGAAGAGAAGCAGAAGAGAAAGAGAAAGAGAAGAGGAAAAGAAGCAAAAATTACCGACCTTCATAAAAACACAATTACATGTCTATATAGTAGGTGACTTTTCCTCCATTGCTCCTGACACACCAATACAACTATGGCCAAAGAGTAACATGACAGCACAAATGATAACACTAAGCCAGACTTAAAAAATTCCTGTTATGGTGCCCAGCCTACAGTAATGAAAGAAAGAAAGTGTGAGGCTACAACAACCTTACCTAGAGGAGGAAGAGGCTATAGTGGGGGAGTATTTGTTTGGAGAGGGGAATGTGGAAGAAGCAAAAAGAACAATCAACAGTTTTTGGATGACCAGAGAAAATGAGAGGAAAGAAAGAGAAAGAAACTAAAATATAGAATAAGAGAAGACAACTAATTCAAGACCCAGACAGCGAGAAGAAACACGTCAGGGAGTGCCGATGAAAAGGGCCAGACTCCCGACCCACAACTGAACTGAACTGAGACTCACCACATAGCTGCCAGCCCCCGAGTAGTGTGCTATCTTGCCCCAGTGGATGGACCCGTTGAGCTGCTTCTCCGTGAAGTAGTTCCACCTGCAAAACGTCATGTCATCCATTGAACATGAGAACATAAGAAAGCCTACATGCCAGCCTAACTGTCTACCTGTGAATAGAACATTACAGTGTAGACGTGTTACATAAGAAAATAAGGAAGCTACAAGAGGCCATGTTACATAAGAAAATAAGGAAGCTACAAGAGGCAGTGTTACATAAGAAAATAAGGAAGCTACAAGAGGCCATGTTACATAAGAAAATAAGGAAGCTACAAGAGGCAGTGTTACATAAGAAAATAAGGAAGCTACAAGAGACAGTGTTACGTAAGACAATAAGGAAGCTACAAGAGGCAGTGTTACATAAGACAATAAGGAAGCTACAAGAGGCAGTGTTACATAAGAAAATAAGGAAGCTACAAGAGGCAGTGTTACATAAGAAAATAAGGAAGCTACAAAAGGCAGTGTTACATAAGAAAATAAGGAAGCTACAAGAGGCAGTGTTACATAAGACAATAAGGAAGCTACAAGAGGCAGTGTTACATAAGAAAATAAGGAAGCTACAAGAGGCAGTGTTACATAAGAAAATAAGGAAGCTACAAGAGACAGTGTTACGTAAGACAATAAGGAAGCTACAAGAGGCAGTTACATAAGAAAATAAGGAAGCTACAAGAGGCAGTGTTACATAAGACAATAAGGAAGCTACAAGAGGCAGTGTTACATAAGACAATAAGGAAGCTACAAGAGACAGTGTTACATAAGAAAATAAGGAAGCTACAAGAGGCAGTGTTACATAAGACAATAAGGAAGCTACAAGAGGCAGTGTTACATAAGACAATAAGGAAGCTACAAGAGGCAGTGTTACATAAGTAAATAAGGAAGCTACAAGAGGCAGTGTTACATCAGAAAATAAGGAAGCTACAAGAGGCAGTGTTACATCAGAAAATAAGGAAGCTACAAGAGGCAGTGTTACATAAGAAAATAAGGAAGCTACAAGAGGCAGTGTTACATAAGACAATAAGGAAGCTACAAGAGGCCATGTTACATAAGACAATAAGGAAGCTACAAGAGACAGTGTTACATAAGACAATAAGGAAGCTACAAGAGGCAGTGTTACATAAGACAATAAGGAAGCTACAAGAGGCAGTGTTACATAAGACAATAAGGAAGCTACAAGAGGCAGTGTTACATAAGTAAATAAGGAAGCTACAAGAGGCAGTGTTACATCAGAAAATAAGGAAGCTACAAGAGGCAGTGTTACATCAGAAAATAAGGAAGCTACAAGAGGCAGTGTTACATAAGAAAATAAGGAAGCTACAAGAGGCAGTGTTACATGAGAAAATAAGGAAGCTACAAGAGGCAGTGTTACATAAGAAAATAAGGAAGCTACAAGAGGCAGTGTTACATAAGACAATAAGGAAGCTACAAGAGGCAGTGTTACATAAGAAAATAAGGAAGCTACAAGAGGCCATGTTACATAAGACAATAAGGAAGCTACAAGAGACAGTGTTACATAAGACAATAAGGAAGCTACAAGAGGCAGTGTTACATAAGAAAATAAGGAAGCTACAAGAGGCAGTGTTACATAAGAAAATAAGGAAGCTACAAGAGGCAGTGTTACATAAGAAAATAAGGAAGCTACAAGAGACAGTGTTACATAAGACAATAAGGAAGCTACAAGAGACAGTGTTACGTAAGAAAATAAGGAAGCTACAAGAGGCAGTGTTACATAAGACAATAAGGAAGCTACAAGAGACAGTGTTACATAAGAAAATAAGGAAGCTACAAGAGGCAGTGTTACATCAGAAAATAAGGAAGCTACAAGAGACAGTGTTACATAAGACAACAAGGAAGCTACAAGA
This sequence comes from Chionoecetes opilio, assembly GCA_016584305.1. Lineage (NCBI taxonomy): Eukaryota > Metazoa > Arthropoda > Malacostraca > Decapoda > Majidae > Chionoecetes > Chionoecetes opilio. The sequence continues at coordinate 483,295 of JACEEZ010008518.1, read as the reverse complement.
GGCAGTGTTACGTAAGACAATAAGGAAGCTACAAGAGACTGTGTTACATCAGAAAATAAGGAAGCTACAAGAGGCAGTGTTACATAAGAAAATAAGGAAGCTACAAGAGGCAGTGTTACATCAGAAAATAAGGAAGCTACAAGAGGCAGTGTTACATCAGACAATAAGGAAGCTACAAGAGGCAGTGTTACATAAGACAATAAGGAAGCTACAAGAGGCTGTGTTGGTTATCCCTCACTCACGCTGTAGCATTTTCTCCACTGGGACTGTACTCTGTGGTGTCTTCCATTGCCGGGGCGTATTCACTGTAACACTGCCGGATGACTCGCTGGAAGGCCGGGTGGATCTCACAAGACTCGTTGTGGACTCGTATCTGAAATATAAAGAGTATTATTGCAGAGGAGGATGTTGTCTGAAATAAAACCAGAGATATATAACCTGATAATATAACCTAGATTCCCTCCTAGTGTTATGACCGTTGTTTGAAAGGATTGCAAGGTTAATTAAGGTAAAACACTCATGACCGTTTCAGGGTAGCTATGTGAGTGTTGTTTGCAAGGCTTATTAAGGTAAAATACTCATGACAGTTTAAAGATAGCTATGTGAGTGTTGTTTGCAAGGCTTATTAAGGTAAAATACTCATGACAGTTTAAAGATAGCTATGTGAGTGTTGTTTGCAAGGCTTATTAAGGTAAAATACTCATGACCGTTTCAGGGTAGCTATGTGAGTGTTGTTTGCAAGGCTTATTAAGGTCAAATACTCATGACAGTTTAAAGATAGCTATGTGAGTGTTGTTTGCAAGGCTTATTAAGGTAAAATACTCATGACCGTTTAAAGATAGCTATGCGAGTGTTGTTTGCAAGGCTTATTAAGGTAAAATACTCATGACAGTTTAAAGATAGCTATGTGAGTGTTGTTTGCAAGGTATATGAAGGTAAAATACTCATGACAGTTTAAAGATAGCTATGTGAGTGTTGTTTGCAAGGCTTATTAAGGTCAAATACTCATGACCGTTTCAGGATAGCTATGTGAGTGTTGTTTGCAAGGCTTATTAAGGTAAAATACTCATGACAGTTTAAAGATAGCTATGTGAGTGTTGTTTGCAAGGCTTATTAAGGTAAAATACTCATGACAGTTTAAAGATAGCTATGTGAGTGTTGTTTGCAAGGTATATGAAGGTAAAATACTCATGACCGTTTCAGGATAGCTATGCGAGTGTTGTTTGCAAGGCTTATTAAGGTAAAATACTCATGACAGTTTAAAGATAGCTATGTGAGTGTTGTTTGCAAGGTATATGAAGGTAAAATACTCATGACCGTTTCAGGATAGCTATGCGAGTGTTGTTTGCAAGGCTTATTAAGGTAAAATACTCATGACAGTTTAAAGATAGCTATGTGAGTGTTGTTTGCAAGGCTTATTAAGGTCAAATACTCATGACCGTTTAAAGATAGCTATGTGAGTGTTGTTTGCAAGGCTTATTAAGGTAAAATACTCATGACCGTTGCAGGGTATGTGACATTGGTATTGTATAGTTGAACTGAAAGGTTTGCAAGGCTTATTGAGGCAAAATACTCATGACCGTTGCAGGGTATGTGACATTGGTAACTGTATATAAGTTGGTTTATAATGGAGCGTCGTGCCCACCTGGCGGATTCTTGGAACACCTAAGAGTCGGTTTTCATAGAGGATGTTGCGGTCGTCGTTGGTGGTGTCGGTCTCACTCACGTCATACCAGTGCTCCCAGTACAGGCCGTCCAGAAGCACGTTCTCGGAAAACTGCAGGCATAACAAGCTTGATTAAATGATTAGTAACCCCTTCGCGCCCCGATCTTTCCTTTGCTATAAAAAATTGTATGTTATCGAGCCATAAAATAACAAAAAGTAACTGAATATATCAAATTAGTTAGTCGACAAGGATACTAAACAGGTCATGTCTATAAAATATTGCTTATAGTATTCACAAAAAACTGTCTAATGATACTCAAATTATAATGGAAATAACGCTCTGGGTCTCAAGGGGTTAAACCATGACCATTATCCATGACCCTTAAAAGTCCATTGATCTAGTGCAGGGGGGGGAGCCGTATAAGGCCCACAAAACCCTTTGGTCAGGCCCTGCCAAGGCAACCACAGACGACTCAAAACCAATAAATCTAGGCGTTTTTTCATACCAACATAAATTGTTATTAAGTGTATGCATAATACCTATAACGTAAATTTTAAGGGACAAGCACGCCCATTACGTGACGGATAGGACACATAGATGACGGGACAGACACGTATAATGCACGTATGGTTCTCGTCGGCTGAAAAATGCAGGTTGATTTTTAAGTTGATAGTTTTGTATGGCCCGCGAATGATGTCATGAATATCCAAATGGCCCTTGGTAGTAAAATGGTTCCCCACGCCTGATCTAGGGGTGCACCAGGTACCGTAGATAACACTATAGTCGCCAGTCACTCGCCACTGCACTAATGTCACCAGGCATAATATATTACGAATTTTAGCATCACTACAGACTTTTATGTGCCACTGAAGACATGTAGTGTGATGTATATAATATAAACTACTGTGCATGCGTTTTCAGTGGCACATAAAAGTCTGTAGTGATGCTAAAATTTGTAATATATTGTGCCTGGCGACATTAGTGCAGTGGCGAGTGATGGCAAGTGGCAACTATAGTGTTATCTACGGTAGCCTAGCCAATGGTCACGTACCCGCCAGAAGTCGAGGACCTGTGTGGAGCCCCTGAAGGTGTTCTTGGTGTCCGGGTAAGGGGCGTCCAGGAACAGTTCACTCAGCACCTTGGTGTAGTAGTACATGGTGGGCGAGGTCATGCCAAACGTGACTGTAACAAACACAGACAAACACATGGACTATAAAAATCCAGCCTGCGCCAACCATCACGTCCCTCCAGACTGATATAATAAATGGCCTACTGGCGCTATAGGCTTCAACGGAAAAAAAAAAAAAAAAAAAAAAAAAAAAAAAAAATTATGGGATATATATTAAAAAAAAAAAAAAAAAAAAAAAAAAAAAAAAAAAAAAAAAAAAAAAAAAAAAAAAAAAAAAAAAAAAAAAACCTCCATTATGGGGGATACATATTCACCTTTGCACTGTATTTTACAAACTTTTTTTTTTAACTAAAATTTATAACGTTATTTTTCTTTGTACGTACTCTAATTTCCAAACGTTTTTTCTTTGTACTCTAATTTACAAACGTTTATATTTCTTTCACCCTTCAAAATGACGCATGAGAAGGGTTGTTGGTTGTACTTAAGTAGCGTGTATATTACGTCACGGTATAAATAAAATAGTTTCATCTACTACTGCACTATTCTACCCACGTTTATTTCTTGACCAGTCCTTCTAATAGCGTGTGAATTGTGTCTTATCTGGTTTGACTGCAAAACATGGTTCGTGATGTCGCTTAGGTAGCATGCGAGTCACGGTATCATAAAAGAGCTGCGTTCTTATCTTGAGACAAAGCCCCCTATTATATAATGTTAAGTAATACAGTGGAAGGGATTTATCACAGTACTACTACATGCGAGGCTTACCAAAATAGCACTAGGGAAAAAATAAGTACTGGTTAAGGAAAGGAAAATTACTCTACTGCTAACAAGGGTTTCTAAAAAGTTGTCAAATTCACACTTGAAAAAAATTGAGGTAAAAAGCAGAAGAAAATAAGATAAGTGAAGCCAGAAATACCCCATTTTTACCCATTTACCGTGTATATATTGCCTCTGCTTGGGTGTTATATCATGCAATACAGCCCCACACCCTTTCTTACCCCTTACATAGCCTTGAATATTGCACGGGGAGGCGTAAATTGAGGTATATATAAAAAAAATACCGGTATTACCGATAATACCGACACCAAAATACCGGTATTTCGGTATACCGGATACCGGTGCACATCCCTTCATTCAAGGCCTCTTGATGATGTCATTATAAGAATAAGGAAAATATCCAATATGGCTGCCGTGTGACATCATCAAGAGGCCTTGAATGAAGGGATGTGCACCGGTATCCGGTATACCGAAATACCAGTATTTCGGTGTCGGTATTATCGGTAATACCGGTATTTTGGAGAAACCTATCGATACAGTACCCTGGCAGTATCGTAACTGATACCGGTGTGAGGACATACCTGTATTATTCCCGAAAACCGGTATCGACAATACCGGTATTTTGTTGATACCGCACAACCCTACCTGTATGACACGATCCCTTGATCTTGACATCCAACTCTAGCCTACAACCTTCATAATCAAATACTTCAAATAATTAATAAATTAACACGGATAAAGTAAATGAATGATAAATAGGGCACAATAAGCCTAAAAAAACAACGAAATAACGAAGAATTAATGAAATATTGGGTTTCAAAAGATGGCCGAAAAAACTCAAAATTCACCCAAACAAAAATCGACTTTTTAACGAAGCTCTTATAATTCGCGAAAAAAATATGAGCTAATACTATATGATGTGTGTATCTTATAAACAGCAACAGATGCTAGTTCAGTGTTGAAAACAGGGAGCAAAACATCTTTTGTTTTTTCGATAATTTGCTCTTTCAACCACTGAGTCAGATGTATTCCTCTAGTAAACACGTGAAAACCACGTCCCATAAACACATACAGACACACTGCGCCTGTAGGCATAGCTAATCACACACAAATAACCTCGCCGCTCATTTAAAAGGAGGAACAAGGTTGACCTTAAAGTGTAAACAAAAAACCCTTAATATAAATAAACAAAATACAGTCTCCAGGCGCGTGATTACTACATAAAACAATGCGGAAATATCGAAATATATTAAAACACACAAAAATCCCCCTATATTTAGTGTAAAAAAGAATTATCAAGAAAATATCGCTAAAATCAACGGGATTACTAACAGATTGAGTCGTATTTATTTTACGTGGGCCTTCAACTCTGATATTTTTTTATGGAAAGTCTTAAAAACAACTGGGGTTTTTAACAAGGGTATGCAATTCTACATCGGTGCACGAATAAAAAAGTGAATATTCGTTTTAAAATGCGTTTGGCACCTCCGTAACATGGCGGCGAGCCAAGGGCCAATCAGAGGCCTCGCATCTCTCCCTACATCTCTCAGCCAATCAGCGGCCTGGCATCTCTCCCTACATCTCTCAGCCAATCAGCGTTCAGAAACCGACTGGCCGCCATGTTTGTTGTTTACCCAAGATATATGGACTTATTTAATGGGAAATAAGGCGAAATTTACCCTTAAATACCTTATTTATGGCATATTAGTGATACTAAGAGTATTGTTAGTGATAAATATAGGGTGAACGATAATAAATTGCCGCCATATTAGCCTTTCAGCGTAATATTCTCCCTGAAATATATGACGACATAGTCTGATGTCGGTAAATGGAATATTTTGACGTGTTTTCGCTAAGTGTCTCCCGCTGAATACTACAGACGTACCTAGGGTATACCTTGATGCGCTGATCCTAGGTTCGAGTCCCGCGTGCCGGAGATTAGCTTCTATGGACCACTGTGGCCCGCGCCGTACCCGTGGCCGCGGCGGTACGGGGCTGACGCCGTTATAGTGGACGAGAACTGCGCGTTCGCTCTTAAAGTCACACACACACTGGGGGGCTAGGGTAACACCTCACTCAAAGGCTTGTACCAAGAGACAAGGCGGGCGAGCGACGTCGGCAAGGTCGAGGATAGTCTTCAAATCGTTCCCAAGAGTTGATAGGAGGGCAGGATGGGTTGAGGTAAGCACGCGGCTCTGTACTGATAAGTGTTCCTTGAAACATCCCTGCCTTGGTGTGACTAGTCTAAGATGGGGATTTGCCATATACTCATCAAAAACATCATCAGAAACGTTGCTCGGCTATGAAGTTGGTGAAATATATAATTTATGAAGTTAATTTATCGTAGAGGCGTAGACGAAATATGTGCGTAAGAGAAACTTCCTGGCGGATTCTGGCATGGACCTCGACCTTGAGCATGGCGGCAGAGTTGAGCAGGACCCACCCCGTTACCCGAACCCACTGCATTATAGTCACTCAAATCACTTATTGCCGCATATGTAATACCTATTAATCTGCTATCTGCTATAATACCTATTTTTAGGATTACGATTAGGATTAGTATGGAGGAGAGGAAGGAAAGGGGGGGGTTAATGAGCCTGAAATAGCGTACCCCTTTCCTCCTCCTCCTCCTCCTACTATAAGAAGTAGGTAGGTAGGTTATAAGTACTTCGCCTTGTTACTGTTTCTTGACTGACGTGCACAGAATATAATGAAGATAATGAATGACCTGTAAGATAGTAGCTACATGTTGGAGGACGATGATTCGTATCGCATTCAACTTACTACTATGAAGAAAAACGATGACGGTTAGGTAAGGAAGATGCTTTGGTATAGATGGTATTCAGGCTATATTCAAGATTTTTTGATGAATGAAGGAATGAATGAATGAAGATGAGTGACATGGGATATGACTTAACGAGTGAGTGACAGAGATATGACTTAATGAGTGCTCGAGTGACTTACTGATACAGAGATATGACTTAACGAGTGGTTGAGTGACTTCCTGATACAGAGGTAGAGTGAGTGACAGGGATATGACTTAACGAGGGGTTGAGTGACTTACTGATAGTACAGAGATATGACTTGAAAGGGCGCAAGAGTGACTTACTGATACAGAGATATGACTTAACGAGTGGTTGAGTGACTTACTGATACAGAGGTAGAGTGAGTGACAGGAATATGACTTAACGAGGGGTTGAGTGACTTACTGATACAGAGATATGACTTAAAAGGGCGCAAGAGTGACTTACTGATACAGAGGTCGACGAGGAAGATGGCGTAGACGAGGAGTTCCCTGAGTGTGGTCCTCACGTACACCTCGCGGTCCTCCCTCTTGGTCATCTGTCGCGTCGCCCACATGCCTGAAACCACATCAAACATTATTTCCTTTTTTGTGTCAACTAATAACATCAACACACCCACACACACACACCCACACACACAAACAATTCACCTACACACACACACACACTCACACACACGTACTCCGTAGTGTAGTGGTTAGTACGCTCGGTTCACAACCGAGAAGTCCCGGGTTCAATCCCCGGGCGAAGCGAAGACAGACGGGCGGTCTTCTTATAACCCGAGCCCCTGTCCACCCAGCAGTGAATGGGTACCGGGTGTTAGCCAGGGGTTTGTGACCCGCCTCCCGGGGTGGTGGCTTCCCCCAACACTAAGCACTAAGGATGAATGATAAAATGTAGCTATGGAGACGGGGCCATACGAGCGTAGCTCAGGCCCTGTAAAATACAACAACTAGATGAATACACATACACAACATCCACACACACACACACACATACACCCACACAGGAACTACCACGTGTAGGTCTCGTGACCTCTCGCGCGTGGCCTCATATTTTCCTATGTTCTTATGTTCACACACACACACACATACACACACACACACACAATATAAACTCACACACAACACAACACATGCACCCACACACACACAATTCACCTATTCACCCACAACACACACCCACACACTCACCCGTACACACACACACCCACACACCCACAGTCAAGGTTGCACTGTAGGCTACAGGTGTAAGTACATGCGGGGTCGTGTGCAGCCAGTCAGGAAGGAGTCACCAACACGCACAGAGGCAGGCAAAGAGTGTGGGAGTGTGTGTGTGTGTTAATAAACGAGGTAGTAAAGTGATAGTAATAGTCAAATACATTTCAACAATAAAATAACTGTGATTTCAGCCATCTATTAATTCCTCCTCCTCCTCCTCCTCCACCCTCTGTTTTACTATCCCGTTCTACGTGTAGTTAAGCTAATTAGTACATTACATTCAAACAGTAATTAGTAAGGACCCGTGGGTACTTAATGCTGCTATTAGAAGCTTCCCTTTGTACCCCTTTGTAATCACCACTACCATCATTATCATTAACATCACCAAGGACCTTTTAGCCCACCACCCACCCACCACAGATTATAAGTTTACAGCTTAGACAGGGGTGGGAAGAGCTTGATTTGATTAATTCATTGCGCACGAAGGGGTCAGTCTATTATAGTGCATAAGACAGTTGATTAATAAAGCAGGCAGCAAAGACACCAAATGGCACGCTATAAGATACTTTGATCCTATCTAGACACTTTGCAAGTACCAACTACAAGGTTATTGACTATACAAAGCGCCACCACGCCAGGACGAACTTGGTGGACTCGAACCGCTGACCGAATGCAGGGACGCTAAAGAAATGCCATTATGAGACTTTCAAGAAATATGCATGAACTCTTCGCCATTTAATATTTTGCGAAAAAACTTTTTACATTGAGAATATCAATAGAAGCGGAATTTCATTAGCTTTCCATTGATATATTTTGTTTTCTGATAAATTAATTATAACCATGCATAGATTAGCGTTAACTAAATAAATAACCTCATTAATCGGGAAAAATTACCCGCTTTCATGGTTATTTATTTAGTTAACGCTAATTTATGCATAGTTCTAATTCATTTATCAGAAAAGGAAATATATCAATGGAAAGCTAATTAAATTCCGCTTCTATTGATATTCTCCATGTAAAAAGTTTTTTCGCAAAATATTAAATGGCGAAGAGTTTAAGTTATGCATATTTCTTGAAAGTCTCATAATGGCATTTCTTTTGGGTGTTTACGGTTTTTTTTATTTGATAATATTATAGAACAAACATTTCCGAAGATAACAGTATATCTTTTATACTGATAAGCATTATATTAGGTAGGTAAACTTGTACGGGGAGCGGAGCGGTGGGATCTAGATGGTGTGACGTCACGGGCGATTATCAGGCCTTCTCTCTCGGTGGCCACGGTCTAATACGTTACCAGTGTTAAAATTGAATAACAAAGAGTAAGTGAGTTGGTCATTGAATGGGAAAGGGTGGGAAGGGCACCGCACCAACCCCTCGGAGATCCTGCCTTACCCTAGCACGCATGACCTAGCTAGCTATCACGGCACTTAACAGTATTACTTCAGAAGGACGCCACGGATTACCCTTGTAGCCTTGAAAGTCCCTCTCTCTCTCTCCATCGATGTTAGAGGGCCAGCAAGATAAACCCCTTCACACCCAGATCTTTCCTTCCTATTAAAAATCATATGTTGTCGAGCCATACAATTCCGAAAAGTAACTGAATATACAAAATTAGTTAGTGGCCATGGATACTATAAGATACTATTAGACGATGTTTTGTGAATATAACCAATATTTTATAGTTATGACCTGTTTATTTTTTCACAAACACGTCATATCTATAAAATGTTCGTTATATTCACAAAAATCGTCTAATGGCAGCCAAATTACAATGGAAATTACGTTCTGGGCCTCAAGAGGTTAAGTAGTAAGTACGTGTGTATCATTGTCTATGAAAGGCAGAGTAGGTCAATAGAGTCAGTGTGATAGTGAAATAAGGGTTGTTTACATCGGGCCTACACTCTTAGAAAAAAAGGGTAGGAAAAGGGTAGAAGAAGGATATTTGTAGTGATGAAATACTGCTACCCTTTTTCTACCCTTACAAATCTACCCTTTCGGATCGACACAAATATACCCTTTTCCAACCCTCTCGTCTAAAAAGGGTAGATAAAGGGTAGGTAAAGGGTATAATCGGCAGCATCTACCCTCCAGCTTGGACATAGGGTTTAAAAAGGGTAGTGATGGTGCGATGTAACAATTCGACCCTTAATGTACCCCCCATTTCTGAGTGTAGAGACATTCCCACAGCCAAGCGTTGATCCCCAATCCCTGACATTATTTTGGCTTTGATATTCTAATTCCTCGATTCTTGATAAAGGGGAGGCCATCGAATTTCCTTAACCCCTTGAGCCCAGAACGTAATTTCCATTGTAATTTGGGTACCATAAGACGATTTTTAGTGAATCTAAGCAATATTTTATAGATAAAACCTGTTTAGTATCATTGTCCACAAGCTAATTCCGTATATTCAGTGACTTTTCGTAATTTTATGGCTCTACAACATACGATTTTTTATAGCAAAGGAAAGATCAGGGCATGAAGGGGTTGAGCGGCTATCACACGGTGCGTTTCGTCGGACTGTTTCGTCGAACTTGCCATTTGGTTGGACTGTTTGGTTTGGTCGAACTTCGAGGGTCATTTCGCCGAACATGTTCGATGAAATGGTTTTGTGAAATTATACAAAATGTTGCACATTTCGTCGAACATACTCTGCGGTCAAAATAAGTCTATACTTTTTCTGTAAGTTATAAATAGTTTTAGCAATTATTAAGCATTGAAATGAACACCACCATATAATACGTTACAGTAAAATTAATACAGATCGGTCTATATTATATATGTGATAGATTTTCAGAAATATGAAGCTGATTTGATGTGTTTATATTTTGCGGTAGAATGATTACTACAGTAAAATATGAGATCTGAGAAGTATATCGGGAAGAGAATGGAAATGATGCGTGTGGTTTTCACTGAAATGGGATGTGAAATGAATGAGGTGGTTGAAAGGACAGGAAGAGAATGGCTGTTATTGCTGCTGGGACTGTGTGGTGACTGGTGAGACAAGGGGACGGAGGATTGAGACGGGGATGGAGTTGGAGAGAATGTGGTGTTTGTTTGTTTGTTTAGAGGATAATTCCTCAGAGCCATAGTGATCTACCGCTCGGGCTTAATTAGGTTGGGAAGCCCCACCCCGGGGGGGGTCACAAACCCCCGGCTAACACCCGGTACCCATTCACTGCTGGGTGGACGGGGCTCGGGTTTTAAGAAAGACCACCCATCTGTCTTCGCTCCGCCCGGGGATCGAACCCGGGACTTCTCGGTTGTGAGCCGAGCGTGCAACCACTACACTACGGGGCCACCTGTAATATCAAGATCCGGTAAAATGGACGAGGGCTGCGCGGTCCTTTTCTGAGACCTGACTACATATGGTATTATTTCACACTGGACCGAAATTGCTTACACAATTATAGGAACTGGACTCGAGAAATGCCAGTGGTCGCGGCAGTTTTAAGCCAACAGGTTGTCTACTGTGCTTGGCCCGCGACTAATATTTTCATAAGTAATTTCGATAGAACATTGATCACCGCATCTGATACAAAAAATATATTTCTGTTTTCTACTAATTATAGACTGCATTACGATGGACGTTCTTAATCCAGATTTAATCAAATTAACTCCTCGAGTAGCAAAGCTTAATATACTTTTTTACATGTTTTTGTGCTGTAAAATTTGGCATGTTCACCACTGTTTCAACGGTACTTGCTGCGTCTGCACGCTCTTCAACAATACATACTCATGCCTTGGAAAAACGAATATAAAATGCCCAAATAACGTGTTGCTGCGACAATGTACGCTAACTGTGTGGAGCGCACTCACTGGCGTGTATGTTGGTGCGTGGGGGAAATGGCGTGGGCGATTGATCAAAACATTGCTACTTCACACCGCTGCTTTGCACTTCCAGCATTCTATCGATTGAAACCCATTAATACCCGAAATTATGCCTAGGTATAGATACTTCTAAATGCGTTATTGCTATTATATCATAGGTAACATTTACTCGCCTCCTCAATATAATCCTACTTGTTATTGGTAATGCCAGTTTTACATGACTCGGCTTCTAACAATATCATTAGAAGTAAATCGTTCTTAAATTATAAATTTGTGTTAAGTCGAGAAAAGCCATATTTTCTTTAAGTTGACCAACTTCACCCAATTGGATCTAAAACTGCCAGGACCACTGGGCTTTCGATTCGCTTCCTAATGGGTGTGGTTTTGTCCATTGGGCATTGGGCGGGCGGGCGGGCCGCCGCACAGTTCGGTGGCCACAGGTACAGTGGCCGGCGCCCGCCCGCCACTTGATTTTGGGCTCTGCCACGCCCTGCTGGGATGAAATTATTTCCCTAACCTAACCGAACCTAACCTTCTAACGGGAGGGGCTCCGTCCCCTTCGACCCCCTGACGGGAATATTAAATTAACCTAACCGAAACTTAACCTAACCGGCGCGCAGTTCTTGTCCACTAAAACTCATTTAGCCCACATGAACGCGTCTTCATCTGTCGCTGCAGTTCTCTTCTAACAATCACCTCCTCCCTTTTCATCACCAGTAGCTACGTATATATATGCCCCTAAAGTTAAAACATTAACAACAAATCTCCGCGCCTCGCTGTCATCGCTTCATCTTTGTTTGTTATTGTTGGGTGAAGCGGTTGGCCCAACTGTGTGTTAGATGTGCTGTCAGTGTTCGACGAACAGGTCCAACCAAATGCTTGTTTGGTTCCACGAAACAGTCCGACGAAACGCCTCGTGTGATACCCGCTTAAGTCTTTTTAATGGATGACTGACTAGTGGCCTATCCTCATGCGCTACCACGGGGCAAACAGGGATCGGATCATAAATTCATAATGCCACGTCTTACTATGCCACGCGTTATGCCACGTGTAGCATAACGCCATAACGCCACACGGACGGATCATAAATTCTATATATAGCGAAACCTTTTTAACAGATTAGGAACACGAATACGTAAGAAAAGACAGGCAGTTATGGATTACTACAGTTCCTCCAACCACCGCCCACATCATAATCCCTATTGACAAAAGCAGCGTGAGATTGCTAACGTCATGCCAACACGCTATAACAGACTTGTTGAGCTTTATTCCTGTTACTCGTCCATGCTACCAACCCTTGGAGGTAGTATGGAGGTAGTATGTATGTAGAGGTAGGGAGGTGGGGAGGTAGTATGTAGAGGTAGGGAGGTAGGGAGGTGGGGAGGTAGTATGGAGGTAGTATGTAGAGGTAGGGAGGTAGTATGGAGGTAGTATGTATGTAGAGGTAGGGAGGTGGGGAGGTAGTATGTAGAGGTAGGGAGGTAGGGAGGTGGGGAGGTAGTATGTAGAGGTAGGGAGGTAGTATGGAGGTAGTATGTATGTAGAGGTAGGGAGGTGGGGAGGTAGTATGTAGAGGTAGGGAGGTAGTATGGAGGTAGTATGTAGAGGTAGGGGGTCACTGGGGAGGTAGTATGTAGAGGTAGGGAGGTAGTATGGAGGTAGTACTAGTATGTAGAGGTAGGGAGGTAGTATGTAGCCCTTAATACCTCCATGCTACCAACCTATTTCCATGGAGGTAGTATGAGGTAGCCAGTAACCCCTTGAGGCCCAGAACGTAATTTCCATTGTAATTTAGCTGCCATTAGACGATTTTTAGTAAATATAAGTAATATTATATAGATATGACCTGTTTTGTATCCTGTCTACT